>CALYDF020004317.1:0-19093 GCA_944474145.2 Dicrocoelium dendriticum
TAACTTTACGTCTAGGGTCGGTTCGCATGGCGAAAATTCAGCTTGAAGACAAAATAAATTTTGGTAAGGACAGGATCACATAAGATGCAAGAGGATCTCGATTATGAAATCCTTTCAAGTGGCAAAATGTCTGAAATGCCGAAAGTTTTGGTAGACGATCTTTGGACATTTTGAAGAACAGTCTGTCATTATTTAATATTCAACCTAATTACTCTCACCATTCTCCATCTCGGTCCAACTTCAAATCCGGACTGCTGTAAAAGTTTTGGCTGACCATGCATGCTACATTACAGGCAAACGATATAATGTAAATTTAGTTCGGATTTGCCCCTCAGCATTAATGCGCTGTCCACATGTTCCAATAAATATACTTGTATCTTCTCACAGAGTATCTCCTATTTTGTTGAATCAAACTTTGCTGTCAGCTCTTACTACATTTTTTAATAAGCTTAGGATTACGAAGCTTGGAATTTGTTGCAGCACTTGAAGAATTTTGCGTTATTCAACGTTTGTTGATATTTTGCATTTTAAAAAACCTGTTTTTCTGCAGTGGTCTATGCCGTTCCCTGTTCACTTTGTTTTGGGTCTCATTTGTAAATTTCGTTCTTCTTTCTTTTCAAACAGAATTTTTATTTATACAAAATTGTGCTCATCGATGCCGATTGGCAAGATGTTATTTGCACACGTGCCTTTAGATCATTCGTACTTTTGAACAAAGGGTTTTAAGCGTATGATTTGACATGTTACTGTTCAATATAATACGAATATTAGATAATTTTCAGCTATAATTTAGATATATGAACAACAAAAGCAATTTTTCCTTACTGGCCTTATCTCACCTGTTGTAGTATTTTCTCGCATATTATAGACACACTTAAGATATTCTTCAGCTCAAGTGTTAAATAATCCGTTTCCTAATAATCATGCTTCTGATGGAGACCTGCTCTATGAAACACTACGTTATTATGATTGCGGAAAAGAATGATTCTGCCAGATTTTATCGACCATGAAATTTTATAACCAACAGAGGGATGGCAGCTACTGTTCGTCTCTTAATGCTGTGGATAATAAAAGACAATTCTTGAGAATATCTGTTGATCGTTGACTTTAAAAACTGCAATAGATGAAGGCAAATCTTTTAATTTTGTCGGTCAATTCTTTTAATTCGATCTACTTGTGATTCAATCTTGTGAACTACAACCCAGCTTTACATAGCCGGCTCCATAACGCTTCAGTGAAAATATTTATAATTCAGTGTTTAGTAGACAGTAAGTAACTCTCGAAGTCAGTAAATCTTTAACTCCAATGTAATATGAGTTGCTTCGGAGCCAGCTGCAGAGTAACCATTTCTTCCCTAAACCCACGAACATTTAACTTTCGATAATTTCAATAATATTGACGTAACATGGCTAACCTTATTTCTTCATAATGTTGTTGTCTATCAATTACGTAATAAATTTCAGGCAATTTACTGTGATATTTGTCTGTATTCCTGATAGAACGGTTTTATTATCAGCCTATGACTGCAGTGAGATATTTTGTTCGCGGTACTATTTTCATCTTTGATATAACTTCGAAAAATATTCCTGATTATGTTCCATGACACATAAATTTTGAAGTGCGCAATCGTCTGAATGTTGATCAGAGACAGGTGCGCTTCCTTGAATAGATGTGGAAAGGAAGGAAGTTTCACTAGGTGGCTAAAGCATGCAAAAGTGTATACGCCTCTCATTTGGCGAGTTTGATATAGTTACTTGGGTTGTGTCCGTCTTATCACATCGAGTAAAACAAAGGAAAACGTCTTAAAAACACCATTTGGTTTTTAACGTTACTAGCCTGGACTCGGTTAAAAATACAATCAGCTACTGCTATTACTCCAGTTTAGCTAAGAAGAGAGGTTAGATTCGTACTAGTTAGGTAATCTGCTTTGTTATCTCAAAGACTTTAGTTAACAATATTATACTTATAGAAATACAGCCCATTTTCATACACAGCGCACATGTCTTGTAAACTGGCTGTGTTACGTAACAATAGTTAGCACAACACGAGACATACTTTGCGTATATTGCTTATATGGATGTAATTCATGACCTCTGCATGCCATCCACTGTCCTCTTCAACGTAGGTAAACTGCCTGACATCAGAGGATGGACCGCACCATACCCCAGTCAGCTTGCAAGTCATGACGGTCTGCTGTTGTCTCCCATGGCTCAGTGGTATAGACAGCATTCTAGTAGCACAAGCCGCTATTGGTCTTGTGTTCGGCTCTTGATGAAGCCGGTAGATGCACATCGCTGTGAAGCCTCAGAAAGTAGGAAACTGCTGATTGATACCTCTCCAAATTAGTGTTTTGTGGCTTTTGGAGCTGCTGGGTTAAATCAGAAAAAGTTAGTAACTATTAACATAATCATGTGCGTCGTCGTCTTCCACCTTACAACTGGCCTCAACTACTGCCTCGTGAATGTGATGCCATACGTTCTGACTCTAATTAAAGCAAGCAGATAGTACCTTGCTCCCAAGTCACCAAGGGATTGAAGCGGCCGTCTAACATGTTTTACCCAAAATTCATCAGCAGCACACCGGTACATGGAGCCTACGCTTGCTGTCACTCAATCAACACCAGTAGCACCTGGGCAAAATATACCATGAGGGGCTGTGTCAAATTAGCTTTTTCGGCCGCAGTATGAACGTTCACCCGGAGCCTTTCAAAGCACGACCAAGAACAAAATTTTCTTAATGTTTAGAAACATAAAAGCTTGTGCAAACTAGTGAACGTGTGTAGGATTAGCAGCAAGAGGAGCGTAAAAACCACATTTTAACCGACATAGAGACCTCCACATCACTGCGACTATAAGTATAAATACACAAGTCGCATTTCGGCAACACTAAATGAAAGCCACTGGGATCATCCTCCTATCACGAATGAGAGTAATACTTTTCTGGAGACGAACTACTCAGATTAGGTTCAGATAGCCTGGAAAGGAAAATGTAAACTGCTATTTATTCTGAACATTGTTTGGTGATTTCAGCTCACAGCACGCCATTTCAGCTGCACTGCCCAGCTCACCAACCAGAAAGGTCGCTATGCTCTCACTTAGGTAATCAACTCAGTCGATATTACTGGAGGGCGATGAATTTCTATGAATAAAATATGGGTTAACTAAGCACCAGATTGTTGAGCGATGGTCCAGCGCGTTTAGTGATAAACCGCCTTCAAGGATCCGTGTGCTTTCGTGCTTCACGGAATTCAAGCGTGGGAAGCGGTGACTGTATGACGAGCATTTTGTGCTCGACTTGTGGGGCTGCCACCGTAGACAACATTGCTGCTGTGCAAGCGATGTTGGAAGAGAAAGCGCGAGGGACTTTTGTAAAGCTGAGGAAAGTCATCGAGAACTCCTCGGGATCAGTCCGCGTCATCTTATATGAGTACCTCGGCATCGGAAAGGTTTACTTACGCAGGGCATCTTAACAGCTCAGTGATGACTGGAAAATACCTCGGGTGAATTGGTGCAGCACCGTGCTTGCCAGATTTGATGGTGAACGTTCCAATGCTGTTTGGGAGGTTCTCGGTGGGGATGAGACTTGGGTGTACAGTTTCGACCCAAATACCAAGCAAAAATCATCTTCGTGGACGGCCGTTGTTGGGACGTGGCAACAGAAATTCTGGTGAAAGCAGAGTGTGGCTAATCAGACGGTGGCTGTGTTCGTGATCAAGACTGGACATGTGGCTACTGTATCGCTCGTACGGCAATGCACAGCCATCGAAGATTCGTATGTCACCTACTGTCTGTCACAAGTGCTGGAAACCGTAGTCAGGCGTCGTCCACGAACTCTAGTACAAGGGATCTTGCTGCGCCATGACAACGCCCCTGCACACAGATCTCATATCTTGGTAGGTTTTCCGGCTAGAGGACGCACTCAGGAGATTGGTGACCCACCCTGGCTACCTGTTACATTTTTTGTTCCTAAATGTCAAGCGCATGGTGCATGGAATGCGCTACGAGCCGCTATAAGCTGCAGTAGAGGTCAATTTCGAGCTGCTTGAAGGATTATCCGCTTCGACTTGGTCTAGCTGCTTCTACAAATGGTTTGAGCTCATGGAACTGCGTATGCACGCTGGTGGAGAGTTCATCGAAGAAAAGCAATGCATAATTGCTCCAACCTCATATTTCGTAGTTAACATAAATACAGCTTTACATCTATGTCTTGGAATATTGGTTTAATATAAGAATACAAACGAGGAGCTATGGTATCCGTTGTGTTACCAAAACTGAACTATACTGGTGTAACTGAAGCCCATCGAACATTTCGTGCCTTCGCCCTTCTGTATGCACGTTAATTTTTGTTAAAGTTACACTCGTATATATACGTCCGGATTGCTATAACCTGCCACTTTAGAGCCTACGATTTAACTTAAACTAAGCTCTGATAACCGGTCCATGGAAATACGACAGAAGTGGAGAAACTTTTGGCGCTACCAACTTCCACTACTTCAAGATATCACTAGTTCCGACCGAAATTCAACTACTCAACGAGAAAGAATGAAACTGAAAATTCAACCCTTGACGCTGTCGCCTTTTGGCAGACACATTAATCACAGTAGCAGCGACAGCAGATTGGTTGAAACATACTCCCAAAATAAGTTGCATATGAACTTAGGAATAGATAGTAGCATTTGAGTAAACGGCCAGCACTAAAAGTCTTGCAACGAATTGACAACGGTTCTCATTTCCTTTGAACACAAAAAGTTGTGGGTAATTTAGAAAGAATCTGATAGATAAGCAGACTTGTATGGGTCAATTAAAAATCATGGCTATTTCTACCTAAATATGCCAGGACATAGAATGTGATGCTGCTTATTTCGGAACCAGCAAAGTAAAAACCATTTTACTTTCGTCGAAAGTGCCGTGTAAGACATTAAATGAATATTTACTTAGCTTCTGATAACGTGTATTATGATCAGCCGATCAAAAGGAGGTGAGCACAACCAGATGATCTGTGGACTGTGACAGATAAACGCTATGCACAATCTGCAATGTCCAAACTATCACTTACCTAACTGTGAGTCGGCAACGTTATCTCAACCAGTGGAGAATTACTCCCAGCAGAGTGGCATTACTTGCGCCATTTCCGAAGTGAAATCAGACAGATTCAAATGGTGCACACTACTGATGATGCCAAACCTGTTAAAAATACCAACTAGTGTTTTTTAGAGCACGTGGAGGACTATCTCTTTTCGAACCTTGTACGAAAAACTCTAAATAAGTTACGTTTTCCTCAACTGGAATTGGCAGAGATATGAATGATAAACCAACAGTTAAACAACTTTGAAATGGATTACTCAGTATTATATATAAACAATTTGTTTCCTGAAAACTTGAGCTTCGGTCTAAATGTTCAAACTTAGGAGAATATCTGAACGCGAATCTGATAAATTACTTATCTACAAGGTTTGAGACGAACGGCCATTTTTACTCTCTTTTTCTGCTCACGTTCTGAGTACCAATTAGTCAACTAAGCAGAGTAACCTCGCCTGCATGCCTTTTTCCGATTTTTGCATGTTATATGGAGTTACACTTACAAGCTAAGTTACCATTCCCAACATCATGAATGTTGAGTGCAACCTGTATTCCGGAAGTGAGTTACCGTATTTTTCCTATTGAAATTACTTAGTACCAAATCCAGCAATCACTCACGAACACGCTGGTTATTCCTCACCAACATGCAGAGCTGCTTTGCCTTTTCCAACTGCCACATCAGAACTGAAGTATAGAACACAGAATAGTTAACGATAATTACTTATTTGTCCTTGAAATGGCTACATACATAAGCAACTTAGCGCTTTAGACGTGTGCGAAAATTTTTTTACTCGGAATACGTAACTACTATAACCACAGATTAGTTGTTGCTTGCATTTACTGTGGTTCCGTTAAGGTTGCATAAATGGTTACGCTTAACGTGAAACTACTTCTATCATGCACTACGGTTTTAACTGATTCAATTGTGCTCCGCAACCGCTTGCATATATATAGATGCATTAAACGGCTTTTGCTAGTAAGCAATAGCTTCTACGTAACCGCCGTTTATGGAACCACTCCCATTGATTTTCCTGTTTTAATAAATAGCTATATTAAGGGCACTTTTTATTGCTACCACTTGTATCAGTTCACTTAAATTATTTCGACTAACGACAAAAATAAAAAACAGGGTTAACCTACTGTAAAAGATGTTTTGAATTATTATGTGGTTCAAAGTGCCATGCACCCATTGGAATATCGGCATTCATGATAATATAGTGGAAGTAGCTGCTCCTTCGACAACCGCTTATTATAAACAACTTGTTCTAATGGCTGTTCTGTGTAGTATGCCAATATCACGGCTTTCATCTTGTATGACTCAACTGTGGCCCGTAAGCGCTCGCATATATCTGTGACATTACACGGCTTGTGCTGGTATACGACAGCTGTTACGTATCCAATAAACGCACTGAAATACGTAGGACCTTCATGGATGTGTAGCTTTCCATCGATACCAAATGCTTGACGAAATGCTTAGATACGCAGACTATTTTAACAGTTTCGGTTCTTTCTCATGCAAACTGGTAGGTTTTTCTAATCCCGGAAGCTAGTAATTACGTAGTACATCCATAACAAACTATTATCAATGAACAGTCAATTCCGACATGTGTTAACAAGCTTGTCACAGTAGAATCTCAATGCTTGTGTTACCAAGAAGGGTACTTCATCCAGAGATTATACAAAATCAACTGCCGGATAGGAAATATTCGAAGAATGGGACGCACTCATACAACTACAACTGCATTGGTTATGACATTTCGACCGCAAATGGTGGTTTAAGAAAAGGATCAGCAAAATTTTTGAATCACATGCCGATAGCTTATATCACGTGCTCAGAAGGTTCACTGCATTCAACAGATAGGGTGTCAAACTGCCTTCCGCGTAATAGAACAGTGTGGTGATTTATTGCACCCTGTGAAACACTCATTTGTAACCACACTCCAAATGTCGAGGTGTCCATTTCTTTTCCTTGTCCGTGGTTAATTGAATGTGTGACCTTTGTATTCTCTACGCTACTTTGTCCTTGTGTGACAGCGACTGGTCTGCTCTCATATCATGTGTCAGCTGGTTGCTTCCCGTCAAAAACCTCACCGTTCCCGTAACAACTAGGTTTTATGTAGCCAACTTGAAGGGTGCAATACCAAACAAGTTGTTTGAAATTATCACGTGTGTAGGTAGCATATCGTCATCCATCTTATTTATAATTTGAATGCCGCAACCGAGTATACCTGTTATCTAGAACCCAATCCACTGTCAAGTGCACAGATAGATAACGAAAATTTCCATGTTAACTAAACAAATTAGGTTTCCCAAGGCTGGTACTAGAAAACCTAATCCTTTCTTCATAAAATGCGCTTGAATACATACCTAAATAAACTTAAGATACTGAAGTAATTGATAAATAACAGGTACGCAGATCTGCTAAAATTTACATTGTACTGTACCAGTGAGTTTTGATTCCTGTGCTGTAAACGAATGATTAGATGTTGATACCGAGGTTGGAAACGAGTATAGTTTGATTCGAGATATTGAAAAACATGACAATTTTGTGCTTTAGGAGCTAGAGCCATAGCAGATCTAGATGGAAATTGTTACATCATTCCGAATATGCAAAAACTTAAAGAAGCCATTAAAAAGCATATTGCGAATGCTCTCTGTACTTTTTCTAATACAACATTGTGGCGAAGTTTTAACCACTAGTGTGGTGTACTATTTACACTTGATAGACTTACTGCCAACGAAACGGGACGTTCTGCAAGCATGCAACTTCTTAAATTTCATTTCAATGCTCGACCCTACTCTCGGGTAACATGATAATTGTTTACAGAAGTCAAGAAATAAAGTATGTCCCAGTCCTATGTCTTTTGTTCTAAGACAGGGATTAATTAGATGACCGTCAACAGTTTGGAGCCTTTGAGTCAAATCACAATTGGGAGGGATTTGCACATCATTTTTTGGGGGGAGAGAAATTATCCACATTGTGCAGCTGGTTTCAAGCACATTTAGGTAGAGTTGGATCATGTTGACATCATTATAGACAACCAGACGAAAGTGTGTACCAGTTTAATGTTATCCTCGAAGAGACAAGATGTGCCGATTCGTACCCCACCGAAGTTATGGTTAACCTATATTAAGCATAGTATCGGCCTATGGACACTGTCTTTTTTTATTCCACTGATGATAGTGATAGGCTCAAATTTCTGTCCTTTAATTTCAACCATCTGCATAGGTTCTCCCATCCCTTAGGACCTCATTTCAAAGACATTCCAACTTGCGATGGCGACCCCGTGTCTATGGCGACCAGTCAAAACGTCCGCAACTTTTCCCCTTTGAGTAATGTCCCTATACATGTACCTGTCTATGGCGACCACCAGTCCCAGACGGCTATTATGTGTGGGTCCATTGTCTGGTCGCTTTAGGCAAATGTGACTGCAGTATTTTTCCACGAGGTACCTAAGGGTAAACTAGGGTTGTCAGAATGACAAGATCATATGATGCATCATGTTGGGTCAGAAATCCCAGGTGGCACAATATGCAAGAGTGGTTATCCAAGAAATAGTTTTGAAAGTTATTTATTAACACTCTCTTCCGCAGAAATTCAAAATTTTTAGATTTGTTATGTCGATCCAACTTTTTTTGATAAAATGGATGTAGGCGTTATTTGCTTATAATTATTAAACAGGGATAGGAAGCCTGATTTATGTCTCGGCAGTACTATGGGTTCCTTCTACTGGGCTGGCACGCTGCCAGAGTCCGTGGATATATTGGACTTATTCAGCAGTAGCAGAAGGATGTCGTCTCTGCAGAGTTTTAGTCGCAAGGTGGTAATATTGCCTAGAACGCCGAAATGAGATTGTTACCAGCATAGGGTAATTATGTACACATCGTAGAGTTTAGATCGATTACAGTTGTACTGTTCGACTCTGAATGATGGTATAGGCATGCTTATGCCTTCTGTATCCAGTTTGTGGGAGGCTCAGAAAGATTGATTAGACAACCCATTAGTTTTATCAGGCTCTGGTATGTTGCATCCATCTGAGGCCACCGGCGAGATCGTACCTTGATTATTATTGTCAATTCTGTACTTTAAATGATTGAGCCGTTCAAGCTTTTGTACCGACTGCCGTGAGCCTGCTTTAAGTAAATTGCTTGGTGTTCAAGGTCTGATCCGGGGATGTGACCACATTTTCTTGTTGAACCATAACTGAGAAGTTATTTGATTTGCGGTATGCAGGAAGCAACCTATTCAGCTTAGCAGCAGTTTACCGTGAAACACGTTTTCCTGGCCGGGGGAACACATGTGTTTGCTAGTGGACTTTGTGTTTAGACAGAGATAGTTGCTGATGATTCCGGTGTATATCTCTACCACTCCTGCACTCCAAGCAGAATCTCATGCTTCTTTGAACTAATCAGGTAGAGATAGCCGGATCTGGGAGTAAAACTAAGCACATACTGGTTGGCAACTCTCGCCATGTTCACTAGGACAATGAGCATTATTCTCATGAGTTGGTATTTTATATATAATAGCTGACTGCGCCTTGCTGGTCGTCTATGAGAGGAGTGGAACTCCCACTGATAGTATCTCAACAAAATAATAAATTAGCCCAAATCAACCGATTTGTGCTGCTAGGAGAGCATTTAGAAGTTTGGTTCAGTCATTAATGAGAGGCGGGCGTGATAATTGAAAACAGTGAGAACTCTGTGGTCAATGTCAGGAATAAGTTCCAACACATCAGTAGGAGAAGGCATTAGATCGGTGCTTAATATAGGATCCAAACTGTTATTCAATGGAACAATGGAACAATGGTATATGACGGGTAAAAAAGCATACACTTAACGAGTCCCGCAGGTTGGCAATAGGAATACTGACAAATTGGCAAACCACATAAGTGGTTGAAGTTAGGAGTGTCAGTGAGATAAAAGGTAGAAGTATAACAGTTTTAGGGGGATAAAGTGGTACGACGCAAAACTGGCTAAGAAATTGTTATCGTTGGTGATGGTAGCAAATCAAAATGGAGTACTCACCCGTTCGCACAGATTTACGACCGTGAATTTGGGGTATAAATCCAAAGAGGCTGGTCAGCCTAAATATATACAAGCGTTTTCGTTCATAAAACAAAGCGCAGGGCGCTCAGTGCGACGTCCAATCGTTTTTTAAACGTATCTAATGTGGTGGCACAAACAACTGAGTTTGGACATTGTACCATGTTGTGTTCACCCTATAAATTTGTACAGAAGGGACTAGATTTACACACCTGGTAGGCACGTCATTTGAGGTCCATGAGATGTCCAGCATGTTGAAAATTCTATCTATATTTTGCACCTAACCGATGGGGCAACTGTGCAACAGGGCAGTTCCTTCAATGCATTAGGATCTGCAATATCGATAATTCAAAGCTTATTACCCATTTGAACATCTACAGAAAGTTGAAAATCCCCATTTGTGCAAATGAGAACAAAGAGACCACTTGGTGAGCAATTGCTTTCGATGATTCATCTTCAGACCGATACAATCATACATAGGGTTAAAAAGGGGTAATATCGACATAGTTGACACAATTAACGCAGGGTAAAAAAATCGAAAACGGGTTAATTAAAAGTTACGGGTTGCTTGACCTTGCGCCATTGACCTCATTATCACCCGCTTTCGCGGGCCAGGGAAGCTGAACAGCCTTAATTAACTTCTGTTGCGAGCATAACGATGGTCGGAATGATCGAATACAAATCGATTCGGCCGTTGCGAGAGTACGGAGACGTTGACCCTTTGACCGGTGCGGCGGAACTCTGTATACTACTCTAAAGTTACGTTCTAGATCCACTTGATGTCCGCTGTCCACAATATGAGCCAGGATAGAGCTACTAATGGCTCCAGTGCCACCTCGACGTAGCCAACGCGGACAGTGTTCGTTTATGCGTTTGGACAGGTGCCGCGCCGTTCGACCGATATACCATGCGCCACAAGCGTATTCAAACTGATAGATAACCATTGAGGCGGTCAGCATCGGCAACTTATCCTTGATTCGCGAACGAACGAGTGGTTCCGTTGTAAACATACACTTAAGCGTGGCTGCGGTAAAAGTTGATTTAATCGCCCCAGAAAGACTTCGAGTTAAACGTTCTGTAGCCGCGTCCCCTTTGAAAGGCAAGCGTATGAAGAGTTCCTTCTTTGCCACTGTTAACAATGGTACCGGCTTTGGCTTTTATGCAAGGTTTCTTAAAATATATCTGTCAGGGTAACCATTTTCGCGTAACACATTCTGTTTAAACGTCAACTCCGCGTCTAAGGTGTCTTCAGAGCATATTCGACGTGCTCTCGATGTAAGACAACGAATCGAGTTGCGCTTGTATCTCAGGGGGACAAAGCTGTGAAAATTCGTATATTGACCAACCCGTGTTTCCTTCCTGTAGATCTGCCGCTGGATGGAGCCATCTAGCCGTCTAGTTAACAGAACATCGAGATAAGGCAGCTGATTTTCGGCTTCTTTTTCGTACGCAAAACTTACTGATGCATGGGCTCGATTAAAACGGTTAAGGATTTCATCTAAGTTAAAATCCTCATCCATCACAACGAATATATCGTCCATGGAGCGATAGTAGTGGCTAAAAGTGGCTATATCTGCCTGCAGTGCGGTTCTTTCCAACTTTGCCATGAAGATATCCGCCAATAGTGGACCCAAGGGAGAGCCCATGGCTACGCCATCATTCTGCCGGTAGTACTTGCCATTAAACAGGATTTGCACATTCCAGGTACAGCGCAACAGTAGACTTTTTAGCTCACGCGTAGGTGCACATAATTTCATTGCTGACTGGGTTATATAGTTGCAAATATAATCTATTGTCTCAATTAGCGGGACATTGGTAAAGAGTGATACAACGTCGAAGGAGAGCATCACTTTGACGTCGAGTTTAGCATTACGTATGCATTCTACGAATTGGAAGCTGTCGCGTAGACTGTAAGTTGCAAGCTCTTTTCGCACCGGTTCGAGTATTTCCACAAGCCACTGAGCGACCGCATGGTAAGGTGAGTTAACCATTGATAAAATGGGACGGAGTGGAATGTTTGCTTTGTGAATTTTAGGCAACCCGTAGAGCCTTGGAACGTTTGTGCCACTAGGTCTGAGGCTGTCATACAAGGTATCCGAAATGTACCCTTTAGTCCGAAGTTCTTGCAGACTCTTAGTGATCTGAGTTTCAATTTGTTCCGTGCAGTTCATTTCTGTGCTGCAAGAAAACTTGCTCTCATCGTTCAGTATAGCTGCCAGTTTAATTATGTAGTCTTTTCTGTCTACCTTTTACTGAGGGAGTTTATGCTAGGTATTTTGGCTTGCGGGGCCCACAGTGAATGGTGTACAAGATGACGCAATCCAACATCCAGTCAAGCATTAGGACAGTTAATAAATGCGATGGATCTCAATACTTTGCCTTTAATTTGAAGAAGGTCTTTCATCAAACTCGTCTCGATTATGAACTGCACCTGTGCATCAGAGAGGGAAATAAGTTAGCGTAGATGAGGGATTTTGATTTTGTTAGAGCGTGTACTGAGCGGAAACACCCCTGTAATAAAGTTGGTGGGGTGGGCCCAAATTTTTTGAAATAATACTGGGTCTGCTTTTGATGAAAATGCTTCGAAATCGTTACTAGACGGGAACTTTATGATCTTAATCAAGATTATCTGAAGTCCACTTATAAGAGTCTGTGCAAATGAATGTGTGTGCAAACATGCTGCATTCGGATGAGGAAGAAATTGGCGCACTGTGTGTAAACTGCGACTGCGGTGGTGTTGAGCTGGTCGTGTTACTTGAATAAATTGTGCGAAGCGTGGTACCATGTAGTTGACCAATGTAGGAGGTGTTATTGTTGGACATAGTTAAGGAACCACCTTCGCTTCCTCTACAAGGAAGTTCAGATTAGCCACGTAGGTGGGATACCACGCACGGTGCAGCATTGTCTACTTGTTTTCGCTATTAAAGTTGGTTTGATTGTTTATACTAAAGACTGGCACATATAGGAGCTACATTTTATGGGATCTGTTGACCTGGGAGCCCGAGTCGTGTTAGAGCGTTTGGGTTTAGTGAACGATACATCATTATAATTCTGAATTTTTGAAGATTCTTGACAGGCACAAGCTATTAAATGAACATATTAACGCTTGGCATAATCGTATCTTCTCCACCCCCTTGCACACTTGTGGATGTTCTTTGATTTTTGCTTCCCGTGGCACACCTAATAATCGTGTTTAACCCATCTAATCGTTATTATTGCCGAGGGCTAGTTATTTGTCCTACAACGAAACGTTCAATCTAGGGCGATCACTGGTCCTACTTACAAATGCCCATATAATCTAGGAGGACATTGATTCAGCGGAATTAAGTACAGCCTGTGCGCGCAAGAGTACATTCCACGTTCCTGTATTTGTTTGAAGGCATTGGAAGGTTCCCAGCCAGGACACATCATTTACGGTTTTAGCGGAGGTGAATACCTAAAGGAGGCTGTTGATACACTGTTGCAAAGTTTGACATCATTCGTTTTGTTAATTAATCATACGGACAGTAAACACTGCGTTCCGATTTTCAGTCCTCGTCCTTACATAGACATGGAAAAATGCGAAACCTCGCAACATGTGTGAGGCCATTTACTTTTAAAGGCGATAAAGCATTAGAACAAAACTCTCGGTGACACCGACATTCAGTCTTCTTCAACAATAATTATCTCCGTCTGTGCCCTACAAAGCCCAACAGACTCTTCTTTCACCATCTTTCCTGAGGCTTGCAAAGTTTTTCATCCATAATTAATTACTCGCGCTAGGCGAAATCTTCATTGAAATTCCTCCTTGGTCTCCCGATCTGAACCCGTTTACCGGGTGTATATATATCCATTGGTTTCTAATTGAAAAAGATCAGTATCAACTGATATATAGATGACACTCCGCAATGCAAGGCCATTATTATCTACCGGTGAATAAGTCGAGGGTAAACACGCTATTTTATTCATGTGTGACGAATTACGCTATACAAGAGCGCGAAACGATTATTTGTCCGAATCACTTAGTCAAAGTGGGTAGGTACGTTCACTCACATTCCTCATTCTCGGCGGCTAAGCGGATGAATGAAATAATTTCTGCATGTTAAGGATAATTAATTCCCTATAGCTTGCACCTTTTCAAACTGTTACCATTGGAATGTAAATATCAATGTATTTGAAACGGATTGCATATGGTGCCAGCCAAAGCAACGTGTAAGGCTGGCATATCTTGACATTTTCTTCCAATATAAAATATATTCGCAATTGAAAGAACTAAAAGCCAAATTCGTCTAACGTCACGATTGCGCAATAGTGCTTTCACTTTAGGGTTTGTTGCAATTGTTGTAGATAAAAGGGTTTCGACTAAAACTAAGCATCAAACAAGTACTTCAATTTTCTAGCCACTGACAGACACCGGTACTAGAGACGACGACGTACAGAACTGCCCAGATTATTGGAATCCCACTATTCACGAGGATTCATATAGATTGTTGGATGATGCTGCGCGAGACATTTGGCGATCCTAAGCAAGCACACTGCCCAGAGCTGCTCTTATATGCATCAGCAGGGAAAGATGAGTACCATTGCATTAACTTTCTTAATCGCTTATGTTTCAGAAAGCTCTCTTTAATACTGACTACTTCTTGATAATTTAGATTCGCATATTGGTTGTTTGGAGATTCACTGACGCCAATGTCAGTCGGCCTACAGTTGGAAGGTTCCGTCAAACATTCCGTTCCGGACAGTACTCAAGCCGGTACCATTGATGGCCTGCGCCGTACCATACGCAGCTGCATGCACATACCCCAGATCCAATATAGGCGGTAAATGGCTGCAGAAATTCAGTCAAAACTAGGCTTGCGGTAGCTAGTTTAATTTTCTAGCCGCTGACTGATACTGGTTCTGGAGTCGGTGAAACACAGAACGGTTCTGGTCAGTGGTATCTCGCGAATTGTGACTTTCATATCGGTTGATGGATGTTGTTGCACGCGGCATTCGTGGACCATATTCAAACATACGTCCCAGAGCAGATTTTATGTTCATCAACAAGTAAATAGCAAAAAGCAATGCATGAACTTTTTTAATAGATTTACATCACAGAATGCTCTCATTAGTGCTGGCTACTTTTTGATACCTGAGATTAGAACACTGGTTGTGTGGAGGTTCATTGACACCAATACCAGTCGGTCTGCAGTTGGAAGATCCCCTCAAATAATATGTTTTTGACGCGATTCAAACAGCCATGGATGGCATGCGCTGTACCGAACACAACTGCATTCACATATTTGGTGTCCAATACAAGCAGAAAGACTGCTGAAGGTCAAATGTGTAGAACACACCGCATTGTTGTAAAATTCTGAAGAGGACTGTGTTTGTCTTGCGCATAGACGCAGCTCGGCGTAGCCACATTTTTGGTGCTACTAAATTCCGAGCTTGAAACCACTATGATAACTGCATATCTATCTTCCCAGAAACTGAATCTGTAATCAAGACAGCAGCATCGGACGACAGAGTAACATGTCAATTACCACCTCCACCGCATTTAGGCATGAATTTCCCCTGGTGGATCAACGTCAGGAGCACGTCAGTTAGCCCTTCAGGCATAGCCTAACTGCAGAGGTATGGTACGGATCAGTCAAATTATAGACACTCGCTCGATTGTCATATTAATGTTTTAAAGGCTCCTAGTTTGCCATCTGACAATCTTGCACATGACTGATCACAGAAGTGCTTAACATCAGAATTTTGTAAACCATTATATCTCCCCACAAGCGGCTATTTCAACTACTGTTCATTCTTAGAGTCTTTAGTCTAAGGTGATAGGGCAGATGCAAGTGACATTTGAGGTTCTTGGTTTCCCTTCGTTTAGAAGTCTTACGATGACCGTGGCGGCAGCAAGAGGACGAGTTATTTTCGCCAAGACGGCAATTGACTTGAGAACTCCGTCACATCATGAATGCATGGCGAAGCGGATGGAGTGCTAGACCGAATGCCACCAGCAAACGAAATATTTGGACTCATTGTAGGTGGTGTATGGATCCACCTTGCAGCCACTGCGGATGCAGATCGAACCTGTTTCAGGAGCTACCTGTACAGAGACTGCAGAAATAATGCATATCTAGGGAAAGCACTTTAATTGTCTCTTGTACAACCGTTCATTGGTTGACTGGGCTGTGTTGCATTGGCTGTAACAACAAAAATGTAGATATGTCTTAGCGACACACCGACGCTAAATGAGACGCAGTGGGGGCTTGCTCAGCTGCAAAATGTCAATTGGGCCTGTCCCGATGGATCCCTCCTGAAGTATTGTAGCACGGCGAACATGCGTGTGGACTAAAGAGGAGTGCCGGCAGAACGGATTGATGCCCTTGTGTTACCGTTGTGCAAGAGCAAAAAGGAGCAATGTTGCACGAATTATCGTGACATTAACTTGTTTGGTTGTGTGTAGAAAGTGATCGTCCGAGTCCCGCTCAAACGCCTTATCAATCAGGTCTTTGAACCGAACATGTCGGAAGAACCATGTGGATTCCGTTCGGAGGACGATTCTGTCAGGCCGTTATATATCCAATAACGCAGCAGTAAACGGCCAAAATAATTCATACTGGAGCGGCTTCTAGCCTATATTCTGTACAGTAAAATATGTGACTCCATGAATAAGTTACAGTAAGCTAATTGCAAGTGCGAGTTTTCCAACTGTAAGATCGTTCATTTAGATCACGGTATTTGATAGAGCTCACAGGGTTGCAACGTTCTTCCACACAAAGTGTATACCGTGAAAAGCATTTGCGAGCCCCACTACAGGGAGATGATTCGTTACTAATCCGTGATGTAGATAGCGAACGGGTTATACTAGTGCGCCAATTTAGGATCTATGGTTTTAAATCTGGAAGCCATTTTATCATTTACACATATACCATCTTGTTCAGTCTGATTAGCAGTGACACGCCGCGGTTAGTCATCAGTCGCAGTGAACCACGGTTGTTATCTATGGCCCACTAGCTGAAGTCAATTCACCTTGATGGATTGAAAGTTTCAAGAAGCGGGGGCTGTGCACTGCTTTTGGGTCATAAACCAGACTAAAAAGCGTTTCAGGTCTTTCCTATGCTATGGCAAATGCGCGGCTGAACATAAGTACAACGGGTCACACATACATCGCTTCAAATCGCCCATGACACCCTACGACAAGCGGATTGGACACGTTTTTCTGACTATTAGAAAGTAATAGGATTTGCTATTAAAACGGACGTTTCATCATGTTAGGGATTCTCTGTTGCGCGCAACAGCAGAGTTCTGCCGGATCCAAACTTATGAACTTACTCTACGGATCAGCGGTTCATGTTGGCTGTAACAAACGTTTTACAGCATTGCTCTACATTGCACAACTTGCTTGAGAAAGCGCCTGCTTCAAGTAGTTCGCGTTTGGTACATTTTCTATAAACTGAGTTCGAAGAAACAGAGTGGGAGGGTGAGTTTCACAACAATATCGTGATAAATGAACCAACCAAACTCCTCAATCGTTTCTTCCGCTGGCGGGGATTCCCCCATCTGCACTATTTAAGGATGGAGGTAAGGTCCTCTGCAAAGCACTAACCTCCATATTTGAACATATCTGGAAGGAAGAGAGTGTGCCATCTAGCTATTGCGAATCGTTTATAGTGGTAATATACAAGAAGGGCTGCCGCACAGACTGCTAACCACACGGGTATTGGCTAATGCCAGTTGTGACAATATTACTAACCTCGATTCGCGTTCTTCGCCTCACTGTGGAACAGGAACCTTGGATGGGGAAGAGCAGGCAGGATTCCGTCTTAGACTTGGCTGTATAGACCATATATTCACTCTGCGGCAGGTGCTAGAGGAGCGCCACGTATACCGCAGACCGACAATAGGTGTGTACCTTGAGTTCAAGAGTGCGTTTAATGCAGTCGATCGATCGATTCTGTTAGAAATACTTGGGAAGAAAGGATTCCCACGAAACACGTGAACATCCTACTTTCTCTATACTTAAACACTACAGGCTGAGTCAAGGTCAACGGTGACCTGTGGGATAAATTTCTGACCACAAGTGGCGTTCGATAAGGTTGTCCATTTGCCCAATATTTATTAAATTTCGTCATGGACTCTAACATGGACTGTACCCTTGCAGACTCTCACGATGTAGGCGTTGAAGTGCTGCCTGATGAAAGATTAGTTGATCTTAAAAATTATAGTGTTGCTCATCCCAACACCGGCACCCCAAGACCGCGGTTTCGTCCTGTTAGGACTCATCAGTTGGAGATAGCCTGAGTTGGGCTGGAACTCAGAGCCTAGTGGCTCATGGTTGACGCCATAAGCACTATGCCACTGAGATCCACGAGCAACGCTTGGTCCAGCGGAAAAGATTGCAAAATTGAATTTGGAGAATCCGCTGGTGGTTGGGTTGCTACAAGCAACCTCAATTGAGACCTCGGTTCACTTGATGTGGACCTCGGCCATTCCGGTCAAAAAGACCGTAAGTAAAATAAAAATTATAGTGTTGCTCATCCCAACACCGGCACCCCAAGACCGCGGTTTCGTCCTGTTAGGACTCATCAGTTGGAGATAGCCTGAGTTGGGCTGGAACTCAGAGCCTAGTGGCTCATGGTTGACGCCATATGCACTATGCCACTGAGATCCACGAGCAACGCTTGGTCCAGCGGAAAAGATTGCAAAATTGAATTTGGAGAATCCGCTGGTGGTTGGGTTGCTACAAGCAACCTCAATTGAGACCTCGGTTCACTTGATGTGGACCTCGGCCATTCCGGTCAAAAAGACCGTAAGTAAAATAAAAATTATAGTGTTGCTCATCCCAACACCGGCACCCCAAGACCGCGGTTTCGTCCTGTTAGGACTCATCAGTCGGAGATAGCCTGAGTTGGGCTGGAACTCAGAGCCTAGTGGCTCATGGTTGACGCCATAAGCACTATGCCACTGAGATCCACGAGCAACGCTTGGGGTGCCGGTGTTGGGATGAG
>CALYDF020004318.1:0-19090 GCA_944474145.2 Dicrocoelium dendriticum
TACAACTCGCTGGATTGAGGGTTTTTAGACGTCTCTTGGGAATTATGGGCACGTAGTTCGCGAAAACTGTGTTGCCTGCTCTGTCTGTGTTCTTATAAGGTGTGTGCTGGACAACGCGTTATTAGAGAGACCCATATGCGGACTCATGAAAGCCGCACCCGGGTTTCAATGACGCGTAGGCTGTCTCCGGGGGGTTGAGGTCTAGGATGGGGGTTTGGTAGAAGACAGGAACTGCTTCTGGCCAAGGGGGGGCGATGAGTTAAAAGAGGACTGTGTTGGTTTTCGACTCATGTGGTCAAGCGGTTCTGGGGGCGAGGGTAGACGCATCGCCGTTTAGAGTGTGGAAGCAGAACCGGGGGGAAGCGACGATATGGCGCCTGTGAGGTTTGGGGGGGGGGACAGAAACGAGAGCCTTAAAAAAAAAAAAACTGTCGGGAAAAGAACCAATACGTGCAGCTACATGGCGTTGAAGTTTTGATTGTTGACAGCGAAGACAGGTGCGGGTCCACTGAGTAACGTCTCGGTTGACGTTGCGCCACACGAAACGCTGCGTGACGAGCTTTATCGAGGCGCGAATACCTGGATGTGATAAATTATGGAGTGTGTCGAACACGGTACGGCGAAAAGTATGTGGAACTATAGGACGCGGATAACTTTGCGAGACATCGCAAAGAATAGTTCCTTCGGAACTTGGTAACGGAACTGGTCGGATGCGGAGGGAGCTAGACGTTCGGAGTTGATCAACCTCCGGATCGGTCTGTTGTGCAGCGGCCATTGCTGCTAGATCGATGCTGTGACCAGGTGTAATTGAATTGACGCGGGAACAAGCGTCTGCGACAAAGTTTTGCACACCTGAGACGTGCCGTATGTCTGACGTGAACTGTGAGACATAGTCTAGGTGGCGGATCTCTCTAGGAGAGTATTTATCGGAGGATGAACCTATCGCGTAAACTAAAGGTTTGTGGTCGGTGAAAATTACGAAGTCTCTACCTTCAAGTGAAGATCGAAAGTAGCGAATGGCTAAATAAACTGCGAGGAGTTCTCTCCCAAACGTGCTGTAACGGGTTTCGGCTGGTTGCAACCGTCTCGAAAAGAAACCTAATGGTTGCCAAGATCTATCGACGAATTGCTGAAAGACTGCTCCTACCGCTTCGCTCGAAGCGTCCGTTACCAGAGAAATAGGAGCATCTGGTTGCGGATGCGTCAAAAAATCAGTGTTTGCAACGGCTTTCTTAAGTGCAGCGGAAGATGCTCGAGCAGCATCAGTGAAAACGAAAGTACACTGACTGCCACGAAGCAAGTCAATTAGAGGCTGCATTATCTTTGCGCGATTGGGGATGAAACGGTGGTAGTAGTTTACTACACTGGAAAGCGCCTGAGTTGTTTGAAAGATGAAGGCTAAGGAAAATCTTTGATGGCACCGACTTTTTCTGGAAGGGTCTCGATACCGGATGCAGAGATCCGATGACCCAGAAAATCAACCGACGGTTTACCTAACTCGCACTTAGCGGGGTTAACGGTAACTCCACGGTCGCATAGAAGACGAAACAGCAGTTGCAGGTGTTCCAGATGTTCTGCTTTGGAGGCGCTTGCTACCAAAATGTCGTCCAGATAAGGATATACGAAATCTAAGCCGCGTGTAACGTCATGTATGAACCTTTGGAAGGTTTGTGCGGCATTTCTCAGGCCAAACGGCATCCGCAGAAACTCGAATAGACCAAAAGGTGTAATGACGGCGGTCTTGGGGATATCGCATTCTTCGACGGGGATCTGGTGATATGCTCTCGTTAGGTCGATTTTACTAAACACGGACTTACCGCTTAAGCTGCTAGTAAGATCATGAATGTGCGGAATAGGGTACTTGTCGGGGCAGGTACACTTGTTCAGTGCCCGATAATCGCCACACGGTCGCCAGTCTTCTTCGGCACCATGTGAAGAGGTGAAGCCCACTGACTTTCGGATGGGCGGATAATACCAAGTTCGAGCATATGCTCGAATTCCGCTTTGGCCACCTTCAATTTATCAGGGGCAAGGCGTCGTGGTCGAGCGGAGACTGGTGGACCACGGGTTCGTATGTGGTGCGTTACGTCAGTTGCTACAGGAAGAATGGCGTTAGAAGGGCGAACCAGCTGTGGGAACTGCGCGAACAGTTCCAGAAAGTCTTTGTCAGCTTGTGGCTGGGGATAAATGGGAGTGACAGTTTCGGATGACGTCTCGATTCCGCAAATGGAAAGACGTGTTTGTTTGTCAATTAGCTTTCGCTGACGAGTATCGACCATTAGATCGAAATGATGCAGGAAATCGATTCCGAGGATGGCAAACGGTACAGCAGCTACTGTAAAAATCCAACGGAATTTGCGTCGAAGGCCAAGATTGATGGTTAGGGAACGCTGGCCAAAAATTGCTATGGGCGTCCCGTTGGCGGCACGTAGGTTTGTTACCCGCCGCTTAGTCGATTCGTTTGGGCCTGGTGGGATCACGCTGACTTCCGCCCCAGTGTCCACTAGGAACATGATCCCTGAGATTCGATCAGTTATCTTGAATAGACGACTTGCGGTATTTTAGTTACTGACGCCAGTTACTAGTAATCGTCGATCAGCTTGTTCTAAGCCACTGTTAGTTGGTATCGGTTGACCGTTGGCTTGGGTCTTTATCAGACTGTGAATCTGACGGCGTCTGTCAAGGCTTCGTTCAGCCTGCTTCTTCTTGGTCGATGCAGAAAGTGCAAGAGTTAATTCAATTTCTAGCAGCGCTACCGAAACGCGCGTGGTAACGGCATATAGAGCGTCGTGTGGTACTACGAGCGCGACTACGCGAACGGGGTGTCCCTACGCCGCTGCTGATTTAGAATTAAATGTTGGACTTCTCGTTTTAGTGAAGCGATTTCATCCACAAGGGCTTGCGTCGAAGGCAGGTTGGTTGGTCGTTTAATGTGGCCACGGTCTAAACAGTGAGGCGTCTCAACTGGCCGGGCGATGCTAGACGAAGCGCAAAGTAGTTCAGTTTAATGCCCCAGTACGCTGTCTGCAATTTCGGTGGTTTCTGACAACGGTTTAGACTTCGCGAAGCATAAGATACCTTGCACGTGTTTAGGTAAGTGTTGTAGCCAAAGTTCGCGAAGCAAGGATTCCATGCTCAAACCTCGTACGAGGCGACGCATCTCCAGTAACAGTGCTGACGGTTTCTTGCTTTTTAACTGCACACCGGAAAAGTGTTGATGCAGACGAGATCTGTCTGATGGTGTGCATTGGTTTAGTAAGGTATCTTTCAGAGCGTTGTAACGATTAGTCGGGTCAATTGTCACAATTAAATCGCAAAATTGGACGGTGAGATCCAAGGAAAGAAGAGATAACAGTGTTGAACTTAGCTAAGTCACGTGTGACACGTTTATTGGCAAATTCTGCCCCTAAGATCGTGAAACATAAAGCATTGTCTACCTCCATAAACGGAAGAACTACCAGAGTGACTAAATGAACAGTCTGCTGATCCTCACTATACTTAGAGACTGTGTGCATAGTTCCGAAAATAATAAACAGTGAAAGTGGATGAAAAAGTGTCACAAAATGGACCAGGAAAATGGAACGGACTCACCAAAAAGGCGATAATTCCAATCAGAACCTTCAACGTAGTGAAGAATGATCAAGAAAGGTGTCGAGTTCAAGTTCAAGTGGGACCGGAACAGTAAGAAAATCCCGTGAATATTCTACCTTCGAAAACGTCGTTGATCCGACATGGAAACCGGTGCCAAAGGAGAGCCAAATCAACACACATGATTCACATGGTCAAGCAAACAATGCCCACCTGCCCTGCACTAGCAATCCCCGCTGTGCCGGCCACGTGAATAATAAAAGAAAACAGTAGTGTCAGTAAAGGAAAGGAAATAGAGGAGAAGACAAGCTCATCGATTTTCGTAGGCAATATTAAGATGTAAGTTAAAATGAGTTAAAGCAGCCTAGGCCGTAGTAGACGAACAAAAGTTTAAGACATGAAGGGGAAGACTTTAAACTGCAGATCGAGCGTCAAGTCGATGCTCGAACCCTTTCACCGTCGGTGCCATCACGACGTCTGCAGGCAATGCGTTCCAATAAGCTATGATCCTACGCGATAACCGAAAAGCTGCCCAAACCCGGTCAGACCAGGGTTTGTGCAACTTTAATGGGTGGCCACGAAGGGTTGGCACTTGAGTTGGGCGAAACAGTCCAGTCAAATCAGGACTAATCTGACCCATCAATATACGATATGTGAGGACCAAGTCGCCTCAAAGCCGCCTGTAATACATGTAAAACATATCCAACTTACGTAGCCTCTCCGGGTACGTCAGTTTCTTTAATCGGTGCACAATTTTCGTCCCGGACCCCAGGACTCGTTCAACTGCCATCTTATCACGAACCAGGCATGGAGGACAAGCCTAAACGCAGTATTCCAGGTGCGGCCTTACAAAAGCCGAAAATAGTCTAACGAACATGTCGGTGGTCATGATTCGAATGACCTGCGGATCATCCACATGTTGAAACCTTTGCGAGCAGCTGTCGTCCAGTGTTCACTGGACTTAAAGTCTGATGACAGCAAAACTCCGAGGCACCTCGCGGCTGCCAAGCAAATAACGCATCGGCGCTTCATTCGGACCAACGCGTAAAAATGAACAGCTCGTTAAATTGACGGGCAACTGCTAACAATACAGTGACGAAATAGATCGTTGCCAAGTGCTGATTTTATCGGATCACCAATGTAGATGATTCTTGTCGGGGTCACCAATGTGACGAGATTGGCCGACTCACGCTAACCGTATTCGCGTTAATCTACTGACAAGTACCGTTCCCAGTGAATAAAGAGAAACCACAATCGTGACGGGACGAAAGTGTATTGTGGTACACTGTTCCCGCGTATTGGCTAAAAAACGACACCGGGCTAGCTAGGGAAGGATGTAAGGAGGCCGCGCGATAAAGCGGCGGAGCATTTGATCGCACGTCGAAAAATACTCGTCAGGTGGGAGTTCAAGTTAGAGTGAGGCTGAAACAATAGGAGAATCCCGTGAGTGTTCCAACTTGAGTGGATCGTTAAGCCAGGAATTGATGTGGTGCTCTGAGTTATTGATGGATCTAAAATGGAACACCCGTATTGCTCCCTGGCCAACCAGTTAATGCCCATTTTTCCTGCCCTAGCAGTCCCTGCTGTGGCAACCACATGAAATAAGCAAAGGATAGGAAGAGAAATCGAAGGCACAGAATAAGGAATTGCACTTGAAATAAGAAAATAATACCAATGCGTGAAGAAAAGTAGAGAAAAGAAAATCGAAGTATGAAGATGCGAGTTACTCAGGAAAAAGGAAAGGTTTCGTGTTGCCACCCAAGAGCGTCAAGTTGCCGCTTAAACCCCTTAACCGTAGATCCCCTGATTACACTTTCCGGAAGCATGTTCCATTGCTTTATGACTCGGCGTGACAGCCGGATTTCCGCCCCAATCCGATCGGACCGCGGTTTGTCCAGCTTCAAGGAATGACCGCGTAGAACCGACAATCTAGCGCGACTGAACAGCCAAGATAAATCTAGACCAACCTTCCTAGTTGAGATACGGTAGGTTAGGATTAGGTCTCTAAGCCTTCGGTAGTGCATTGTATCCATTCCCAAACAAAGTAGACGCTCGGAGTACATCCGTCCCCGTAATCTCTCAACTAACCTAGCACTCAAGCGTAAAACTCTCTCTAGGTCCATTTTGTCCCGGACAAAGCAGGACGGGCCGTCCTGGACGCAGTATTCCAGAGGAAGTCGAACGAAAACCAAAAGCAATCTCGTAAATATTCCGTCCGTCAATACTCCGAGAGGATGTCGTATTTACCACAACATGCAAAAGCTCTGCTTGCGGCCTTCTTCCAGTTGTCGCCGGTGTAAAGCCGCAGAGTGTACGACGCCTAGATCAACCTGACTAGATACACGGAGGAGTTCAACCCCACCGACCAAGTACTTCGTAGGACAACTCCAATTCGAAGAACAGAACACTGCCTGATTAATGGGCAGTAACAATATAGTAGACCAGTCCCAAAGCTTATCCGAGGCTCGCTGAATAGCTTCGGAACCCCCAGAAACATCGACAATGTTCCACAGCCTTAGGCCATCAGCAAACAGTAGCGATGGTACCTCAAACTCCGCGGGTAGTTCATACACATAGACAGAGAACAGCAGCGGTCCAAGGACAGAGCCCTGCAGCACGCCACTGAGGACAGACCGCCTAAACGATAGACCACGGCCTACCCGTACACACTGTTCTTTACCATCCAAGAAGGCAGTCACCCAATGAAAGACGCGGCCAGATACCCCGTAAAAGGTCACATTTTGCGCGAGCCTCAAATGTGGTACCTTGTCAAATGCCCTCGAAAAGTCGATGAAAAGCACGTCCAGTGCGCGGCCGTTATCCACTGCATCCACCCCACTTTCGCGAGCAACAAATAGATAGGTCAGACACGAAAATCCGTTCCGGAATCCGTGTTGTACATTGCTAAGTAGATTAACTCTACTCCGATGTCTCACCAATGAATCTCTCACCAGTTTCCTGAGGAGTTTGACTACTACACTCGTCAGACTAACTGGCCTGTAATTTGCAGGCAGACTCCTGTCCCCATTTTTGAAGATGGGACGGATGACAGCTTCCTTCCATTCGGAAGGTAATGCACAGCTGTCAAGCGGTTTCTGAAACATCATGGCAAGCGGTCCACATAGTTCTGCAGCCAACAGTTTCGGGTGAATTAAACCAGGCCCAGAGGCCTTAGAAGGGTACAGCCCTTGTAACAGCCTACGAACTTCCATCTTCGCTACAATAAATTCAGATAGTCCTGAATCCTCTGGGATTCTGCAAACTAGCTCAACGCCAGAAAACAGGTTTCCCTTACAAACGCTGCTGCATAGTGCCCACTAAGTACGCAGGTCTTGTCATAGTCTGTATGCGCAAGAGTGCCGTCATCACGCATCAATACTGGAATTGACATGTTCGAACCGCAGCGCCTTTTGACATATGCGAAGTAGCTTTTGGATTTTCTGAAGCTTCGTCTGTTAACCTTATCTCGCAATTGAGTCCAGCATTCCTTAGGTGTTGCTTACACCTATTTCTAGCCTTACGGTATTTGTCATAAGTATCGGTGGACGGAGCATCTCGGTAAGTCCGCCAACATTTAGACATCTTTGTGAGCAGATGCCTTCCAGTGGAATCTATCCAGGGCGGCTGTGCTCGTGCCTCCTTTCTCCTTGTGGCTGGGATGAAGGGAGCAGAGATCTCTATGAGGTAGTACTTAAATTTATCCCAGGCAATCTGGACCGTATCATCGCCTGAGATTGCACAATAGAAATCCGAAGCTTTGGCTCTCATTGATTGATAGTCTGCGTGCCATATGTTTCGGAGACGCAACGGTACTCTTGTAGCGTCTAGTAAGATTACAACTAATGAGCAAAGAAACATGATCACCAGAACCCAGTGGAGATTCATAAGTTGTCACCAACAAAATCGAGTGATTTAGCAAATACAAGGTACAAGATAGACGGTATTTGGTCGTCCATGTACCTAGTGGGGAAGTCAATGAACTGATGCAACGGTACTTGGAGTGTAAGCTCAAGCAGGTCAACGCCACATGTGCCTGACGCTAAGTCGCAAAATAGATCTGCCAAGCAAACCTCCGGGAGGTTGAAGTGGCCCATCACCAAACAATTGTTTGCGGACTGGGAGCGCATAAAGTTAAGTGCCTCTTCGGATACCCTCCCAGGACTTCTACATACAATTACAACTGTAACTTGGGCTGAGGATGTACCAATCACGGCCGACAGAGCTTCAACAGCTTTGCCTACCGACTGAAATAAGCAAGTCTTCAAAACGTCAAGTTTAGAGCTCACATAAAGAGCGGCGCCTCCTCCCTGCCGACCAGCGGAGCGATCACATCTAAGTAGTGCGTAGCCAGATAGATGTACTTCGCCACCCGTAATGTCCCGATACAGCCAAGTTTCAGTGAATCCGAGTATATCGGCATGACACCCATCTATAAGCAGACCTAACTCGTACACCGTATTCCTTAGGCTGCGCACATTACTTAGCACTATCTGAAAGTATTCGTTAGGTCCAGGCCCTGATCGTGTGCTACCAGAATGGGCAATGGTAGGGCAGGAAACGACCGCCGGCTGACCACCCGAAAACAAACTAACCGGAGACCTGGTTCACAGGCCGCTCGCCTGCTTTTGAGGTCCTTGATGGTCACCCTTAGCTTCAGCCTATCGGCCAGCGGTTGGTCCGGCTGAACAATAATATTTGTACCTTTCAGATTAAAAGCAAAGCGCATGAGGACGTTGCGTTCCTCCGGGGTAGAGTACAACACGAAGTAGCCGCGGTCGAGTGTTTGAGGGACGTCTATCACCAGTCTAATCAGCTTCCTGACAGTAACGCCCGGAAAACCAGGCAGAAGTAGTTCCATTACGTACAGTTTAAACCATTGAAGGTCGTCCAACATGCGATCAGCAGGAAGGACAGCAATGGATTCAGCCGCGTTACGGAATTTAACGTTAACATACATGAATGAATCATCAGGACGGTGTTTGATTTGATTCGATACTTGAAGCAGGTGGCTTCACCACTGGTGATGGGACTGTCTTTAACCCCTCAGATGATGTAGTAACAGCAGCGCATGTTTTCCGCTCCTTTGTCGATGTCTTACTCATTTTCGGGCCATCGATTCCACCGAAAGGCCTTATGGCAGATTTGGTCTGCTTTTCCTTCTTGACAACGGGAGCAGGGTCCTGTGAGGCTTTGTCACTTTGAGCAGAATCAAGCAAACCGTCAGAACGTGCCTTCTCGGTGAGAGCTGAGATATCCGACAACTACGACTGACAAGTAGTGCGTGTGGGACTCTTCGCCTTCGCACAACCGTCAGACGGTTAGGCAAGTAACGAGACGGCTTTTCCGGTGCCAAAACAACTACAACTTGGCTATCACGGAGCTTACGGGGTTTCCTGGCTCTCTTTCGCCTTACTCGAAGGGACCCTCAAACCAACAATTCGGTGTCGATCAGAGTAGCTTTAGATAAGACGTCCGAAGCAGTTTCGTTTTCGTGGTCGGCAGCCATCTGGACGGCTGACATACTGATTGGTGCCACAAGTTGAGCTCCAGTGTAAGCGAGCAAATCTGCGTTGTTGAAGACCGGATGCGTCGCCATGAGCAGGTTAATCTTAAGGCGAATGTCTGAGAGCATCGAGAACGACCGCACTACATTTCTCAGCCAGGTATCAACAGATTCGTCTCTCATACGAAAGACCGCGCGGCCTTGCCGGCGGCTGCAGCGATCCGCACAACTAAAAAGCAACTTCCCGCTGGAGGCCAGCGCTGCGTACCGCTCGGTATTCAGGTGCGTGCAAAGCTGGTGGTACCATCGGTTGCAGACATCGCACTGCATACCGCCGGAATCGTCCGTTACTGGTATATTGCATCTTGGACTGCCACAAAGTGCGACAGCCTCAGAATCCAAGCCACTTGGAGCAACAGCCTCGGTCAATTGCGAGAGTGACATAGTAGAAAACAGAGGGGAATTAGAACACGTATCCAACAGTTAAACGACTACAATAAAAAGGCGAAAACTGCGTGCAAAACGGGATTAAAACTAGAAACAATCGGAAATATTACCAGTAAACGCTAAACACGCTTTGAACAGAACCGCTTTAATCCATCCGTGGTATCTTGGATCAGAGGAAATTTGACAATAGGCAAATTCCGTTAAAGTGTTTATTCAAACACTGTTTTCCACAATATTGTAGCAAAAAAGCTGGACCAGTAAGGCACGCCAAAATGTCGAGTAACCGCGTAGTAGCCACAGAGTCGAGTAACCTTTGACCTAGCAGTCGTATTTCATTTCTGCAAATTGTCCTAATTTTTCGTTGATATTCAGCCTGCATTGTTGAGTATTTGCTCTTCGAAAAACGGATGGTCATGAATTTAACGCGGACGGTTAAGCAGACCGATTTGGTGTCAATAATGTTAAGGTGAGCATTACTCAAGCGTCTTTGTCCGCGAAACAGATACGCCATGCAGAGTATCAGCTTCAAGAGTTTCTGAGGACTGTTGTCTGAATAATATTCCTGTAACTGAGCCCCAAGGCTTCCGAGCTAGATCCTGTTCATCGAATATTGTTGCAAGAATTGGCAGCGGAACTCAGTGGACCTCTGACTTGTGTGTTTCAGAAGTCACTCAACAGCTGTATCTTGCCTACCGAATGGAAGGAGGCGGTTGTCTGCCAGATTTTCAATTGCGGTGACAAAGACATACCGGTTAATTACAGGCCTGTCAGCTTGACTAGCGTGGTCGTTAAGTTACTTGAAAAATTAGTACGAGATACAGTGGAGAACCATTTAAATATGTTTAATCTGCTTAGCGTCGAGCAACATGGTTTTCGCAAAGGATTTTCATGTCAAACGAACTTGCTAGCAGCTCGTGAGAGCTGGCCTGATGCCGTATACAGTGGACATGCAGTGTTCACTGACATCGCCAAGACCTTTGACACTGTCTCCGCATTCGCGACTCTCACTAAAGTTGAGGTCGTATGGAATGCCTGATCACGCTCTCCAGTGGGTGTCAGCTTTTCTGGATGGAAGGGAACAGTGTATTCGTGTGGGAAGCAGTCTCGTTTCGACAAGCTGTACTTACCGGCGTTCCGCAAGGCTCTGTCCTAGGTCCGCTGCTTTTCTCAGTCTACGTGAATGACTTGCCGAGGGGGCTTGAGGTACCATCGCTCTTATTTGCTGATGACCTAAAGCTCTGGAATATTGTTGATATCCCTAGAGGTCCTGTGGCTCTTCAACGGGCTCTGGATAGACTCGGAATGGTCTGTTTTATGGCTGCTGTCCATAAACCGGGCAAAGTGTTCAGTGCTGCGTATCGGAGCGTCTGCTTCCTCCACAAGTTATGTGCTCGATGGGAGTGAACTGCCTCACGCGACTCATCAGGTTGACCTGGGTGTCGTCGTCCACTGTTCCACACTACACTCTGGCGACAACTAGAAGGCGGCTAGTAAAGGGTTCCGGATGTTGTGGTTTGTCCGTCATTCATTCGGGACCCTAACCGCTGAGATGTTTGTGAAACTCTTCTCAGCATTTGTGCGACCCCACCTAGAATATTGCGTCCAGGCCTGTCCACCATGCCTTGTCCGGGACAAAATGGCACTAGAAAGGGTGCTGCGTGTCGGTACTAGGTTGGTCAAGGGATTACGAGGACAAACGTACCCCGAACGCCTACTTAGTTTGGGGATGCAGTCAATGCACTATCGAATGATTAGAGGGGACCTAATCCTAATCTACCGTATTTTGACTGTGAAGGTTGGCCCTGATTTGTCCATGCTATTTAGTCCTGCTAGCTTATCTGGCCTCCGCGGGCATTGTATGAAACTGGACAAACCGCGGTCCGATCGAGTTAGAGCGGACATGGTTATCGCGTCGAGTCATCGAGCGCTGAAACCTGCTTCCAGAAAATGTTGTCAAGGGAGTTACGGTTAAGGGGTTTGAGCGTCAGCTATACGCTCTTGGGTGGCAACACGAAACATTTCCTTTTTCCGGACTAACTCCCATCTTCATCCTTCGACTCATTTTCTTTTCTTTTCATCGCCGTTGATATTATTCTCTTCTTTTAACTGATTTCCCTTACGCTTTTTCCTTCCATTTTTCTGCCTCTCTTACTTCACGTAATTGACAGAAGGGACAGCTAATGTAAGGAACGTGAGCATTAAATTGGTGGACCAGCGTTTTTCAGGTGTTTTCCTTCTAGACGCATCAAGAAATCGGAGCATCCCTATCATCTCCTGGATCGACGACCCGCTCAAGAAGAAACACTTACGGAATTCATCCTATCGTTCCAGTCAAGTTCAAGTTCAAGCGGGACTGGAACGATAAGATTATCCCGTGAGTGTTCCTTCTTCGGCGGGTCGTTGAAACAGGAGTTGGCGAACTTTGAAATACTGATGGACCTAAAACAAAGACCGCATCACACCCTGTCCAACCAATTAATGCCCACGTATCCTGCCCTAGCAGTCCCTGCTGGGCCAGTTACGTGAAGAAAGAGAAAAAAGTAAACTCCGAAGGCAAAAGAGAAAGTGGAAAGAGCTAAGCAAGTGGAATACCCAGATATTTGAGTCATTAGAAAAGAGAACTGAAAAGTGAAGGTGAGTCAGCTAGGAAAAAGGAAAGGTTGGCTGTTGCCACCCAAGAGCATCGAGCTGGCGCGCAAAACCCTTAACCGTAGGTTCCCTAACCACGTGATCTGAAAGCGAATTCCAGCGATCTATAACTCGGCGCGACAGACGAGTTTCCGTCCTAATCCTATCAGACCGTGGTTTATGCAGTTTCAGTGGGTGACCGCGGAGATTAGGTAACGTAGCGGGACTAAATGGCCCTGACAAGTCCGGGCCAATCTTACCCGTCAAAATACGATAAGTGAGAATCAGGTCCCCTCTTATCCCTCGGTAGTGCATTGAGTACATCCCCAAACTGAGCAAGCGTTCAGGATACGTCTGTCCCCGTAGACCCTGCACTAGCCGAGTGCCCACTCGTAACATCCTCTCCAAGTCCATTTTGTCTCGGTTAAGATATGGTGGACAAGGCTGAATACAATATTCCAGGTGGGGTCGGACGAATGCCGAAAATAGCTTCACAAACAACCGGGCCGTTAAGATTCTGAAAGAGCGGCGGATAAACCACATCATACGAAACCCTCGACAAGCAGCCTTCTTGCAGTTATCTCCAGAATGAAGTGTTGATGAGTGCATGACTCCTAAATCAACCTGCTGAGTGACAACAGGGAGTTCACCACCGCCGACAACATATCGGGTGGGAGGATTAGCAGCTCCGATTCGGAGAACAGAGCACTTGGCCCTATTTATGGGCATCGACCATAAGGTAGACCATTCCCAGAGTCTGTCCAAGGCATGCTGAATTGCCTCAGGACCCCCCGGGATATCCACAATATTCCAGAGTTTAAGGTCGTCAGCAAACATTAGTGATGACACCCCTAGCTCTCTCGGCAAGTCATTTACATAGATCGCGAACAACAATGGCCCCAATACCGAGCCCTGCGGAACGCCACTAAGGACAGCTTGCCTGAGCGAAAGGCTACGCCCCACCCGTACGCACTGTTCCCTCCCCTCAAGGAAGGCAGACACCCATTGAAGGGCGCGACCAGATATCCCGTAAGATCTCAACTTTAGTGAGAGCCGAAAATGTAGAAAGTGTCAAAAGCTTTCGAAAAATTTATGGGTAGCACGTCTACAGTGTGGCCACTGTCTACCGCTTCGGCCCAGCTTTCACGAGCTACAATTAGATTAGTCTGACATGAAAAACCCTTGCGGAATCCATGTTGCGCAACACTGAGAAGGTTAAATATATTCAGGTGGTTCTCCACTGAATCCCTTATCACCTTTTCAAACAACTTCACTGCTACGCTTGTCAAACTGACAGGCCGGTAGTTCGCAGGTAGAGCGCTGTCACCGCCCTTAAAAATCGGACAGATGATTGCCTCCTTCCATTCCGAAGGTAGGATGCAGCTGTCCAGCGATATTGAAAATACGCATGTAAGAGGACCACTCAGCTCAGTGGCCAATTCATGCAACAGCTTCGGATGAATTGAATCAGGACCGGAATCTCTAGAGGGGTTCATGCCTTGCAGTAGCTCGAAGACCTGGGTCTCCGTTATGCTAAATTCATCTAAGCAATAATCCTCTGGAACTCTTGAAACCAATTCAACCTGTGGTAAAGAGGTCTCCCGAGCAAAGACCCCAGTATACTGATCACTAAGTATACAAGCCTTGTCATAGTCTGTTTGCGCACGGGTCCCGTCTGCTCGCAATAAAGCTGGTATAGACAGTTTTGCCCCGCTGAGTCTTTTAACGCAAGCAGAAAGCTTCTTAGGATTAGCTGTGGCCGAGTCCGATAAACCCTGTTCGTACTGGAAACGAGCAGTTCTGAGATGTTGCCTACATTTATTTCTAATCTCTCGATAACTATCATAGGTACTGGCTGATGGAGCTGCTTGGTAGGTTCGCCAGCATCTAGACCGTTTCTTGAGTAAGTACTTGCCTGTGGTATCTATCCATGGAGGCTATGCCCTTAACCCTCTTTTCCTCATAAGTGGAATATAGGGAGTGGAAACCGTAAGGTATGCCTTAAATTTATCCCAGGCTAACTGGACAGAGTCAGCCATCGAGATCTCACAGTTCAGAACTGAAGCCTTAGCTCGCATTGCACTAAAGTCCGCCCGCCAAATATTCGGAAGTAATTCAACAGCGGTCTCTTGGTGCCTTAAAAGACCACATCGAAAGGATATGCATGCGTGATCGCTGGACCCTAGAGGTGCGCCGTATGAAATGTTAGTCACGAAGTCCAGGGACTTAGCGAAAACCAAATCTAAAGTAGATGGTATTTGGTTGTCTATATACCTAGTGGGAAAGGCCACGAACTGGTGCAAAGGCACTTGGAGAGTCAGTTCAAGAAGTCTGCACCGAATGTTCCTAATGCCGAATTGCAAGAAAGATCGGCCCAACAGATTTCCGGGAGGTTGAAATCCCCTAGAACTAAACACCTATTCGCAGACTGAGTGCGAATAAATATCCTCCTGGAAGAACTTCCAGGACTTCTATATATCACTATAACTGTAAACTGGGTAGAGGAAGTGCACAAAACAGCCGATAAGGCTTCAACAATCTGATCCGACGATTGGAATGTGCAGGTCTTTAACACAACTAAGTTACAGCTCACATACAGTGCAACGCACCCACTGTGGCGGACTTTAAGACCCGCCTGGACTGTCATCTGGCCGAGTTACACCGCGATATTTCCTAATATAACTACCTTCTACTGAATGGAATTTCTTTCCCTTTTTCTTCTACCTACTTCTTTCCAAATCCGTTTCGGAGGGCGTGGTGGGATGTCACGCTTTGAGCCGGCGTGCATTCTGTTTAAATGCCGCATAAGCCCGATGAAGATACGGCTAACACGCGAGTCCAACCCGCTATAAGGTTGCTTGGCCTTTCATTAGATCCGACCCGAACTCTTTTTACTCTATGGGTCATGTAAAGCTCGAGCTTTTATTCCCATTAAATACAATGTTCCAACGCCTCCGCCATGGTGATCAGATGATCAGCAGCAGTACATCAGCCATTTGAACTGATGCTTCGCTGCCATAAAACCATGAGGATCTATGAAATAAAGAATAAGAAGAGGGAGAGAAGGGGGACTTACCTGAAAACGTTATTGCCCTAAGCAAACATTCTGGGTCAAGGCGCCTACACCTTGTGTAGACAACATACCGTCACAAACAGCTGGCTATCGTGCAAAGATAAGGCGGCATCGGCGAGACAGCTTCCTTGCGGCTTTCACTGCCACGCGTCATAATCAGCCATTACCCCGCAGATAACTCAGCACCAAACACACTTTAAACAGACAATCCAATTAAGAGACGGCAGCAGATGCGCCACTGGTGTCGGTTGCGAGCCATGTCCTGTAAAGTCTCGAGCACAAGGTGAGTCACGTGGACTCCAACCTGGAAGGCGTGATGGACCAACGGCACCCAGTTTGGTCGTCAGTGACTTCATTTCCCGCTGCCAAGTCAACTTCTGTCCACATCGAGCCTTGCGCCATCCTACACCTGGCAGAATGAACAAGGCCCTCCTAGGTAAGCGGTGACCAGGCATGCGTAGCACGTGCCCGAGCCAACGCAACTTATTCAGTGCTATCTGTTGTTCTAGGGAGCTAGCATAATTATCACCACCTAGTACTCGCCTACGCACATCATCGTTGCGGACACGCTGGTGCCATCCGACACCACCAATGCTTCGAAAACAACGATGATCAAAGACTTGAAGACGCCTCAGATCTTCAGACCGAAGGGACCAAGTTTCACTACCATAGAGCAGAACGGCACTCACTGTGGCCTTGTATACCCGGCCTTTCAGACGGAGGGAAACTCCCTTCTGTCGCTAAAGATGACGCTGGTTCAAGAGCGCAGCTCTGGCCTTTGCAATGCGTGAGCTCACGTCAGTTTCCATGCGTCCATCATTGCTGATGCAGCTGCCAAGATAGGTGAAATAATCAACTACCTCGAGTTCCTCGTTAGCAAGCGTCAAAGGGTTATCGAGTGGCTGGTGGTCCTGCAGCAACACTTTGCACTTTGAAGGTGCGAAGTGCATACCAAATAATGGGACCACTCTGGACAGGCTATTCAGGGTTGATTGTGCCGCCTCAACATTGTCGAAAATCAAGACGATTTCGTCCGCATAATCTAGATCAACTAACCTTTCATCAGGCAGCACTTCAACGCCTACATCGTGAGATTCCGCAAGGGAACACTCCATGATAGAATCCACGACGAAATTGAACAAAAAGGGGGAAATCGGACAACCCTGACGAACGCCACTTGTAGTCGAAAAGCTATCCGATAGGCCACCGTAGACCCTGATGCGGCCAGTAGTGTTCGAGTATAGAGCACGAAGGATGTTCACATATTTCGTGGGAACACCTTTTCGCGCAAGTAATTCGAACAGAATCGATCGATCGACTGAATCGAACGCACTCTTGAAATCGAGGAACACAGCTATTGTCGGTCTGCGGTATGCGTGGCGCTGCTCTAGCACCTGCCGCAAAGTAAATATATGGTCTATACAGCCACGTCCTGGGCGAAAACCGGCCTGCTCTTCCCTAATCCGAGACTCCCGTTCTGCAGTGAGGCGACGAACGATAATCGAGGCCAGTAATTTTGTCACCACTGGCGTTAGGCTAATACCCCTGTGGTTCGCCAGTCTGTGCGACTGCCCTTTTTGTATATTGCCACTATAATCGATTCGCTCCAATTAGCCGGCACACTCTCTTCGTTCCAGATACGTTCGAATAGGGAGATCAGTGCCCTGCAGAGGACCTCACCTCCATCCTTAAATAGTGCAGGTGGGAGGGAATCCGGGCCAGCGGCACGAAAACGATTGAGGGCTGTGATCGCGTTTCGGACCTCGGCCTCCGACGGAGGCTCTAAACTAACCGTCCATGGCACGTCCTGCTTCACCTGAGTAGGAAGAGGTCCGGGAGCAGGGGGCCAGCTGAACTGATCTTCAAAGTGTTCAGCCCAACGAGCCATACGGCGCTCCTTATTGTGTATCAGCGCACCCGCACTGTCTCTGATTGTCTCACTGACGCCTGGTTTTTTGGGACCAGTGATGCGGATTAGCTGGAAGAGCTTGCGGTAATTGCCTACTGCTCCTGCCTCCTCCATTTCTTGAGCCTGACTGGTCCACCAGGCTTCCTTGTCAGCACGTAGACTCCGCTTTAGTTCACGCCTAATAGCCCGTCTGGTCACATTGTGTTAAGAACCAGTCGGGAGGTGTCTTCTAGATTCTAACAGGTTCACAGACCTCACGGATATCCAGTGACTGGTGCGGTGACAACTGATAGTGCCACAAACAGATGCTCCTGCGTCGTGCATAGCGGCCGAGATCCTATTCCACTGAAGCTCAGCGTCATTAGGACAAGCCTGCGGAAGTTCAGTATGCAGTGCGCCTTGATAAGCTTGCCTGACCGAGGACTGAGACAATTTCTCCGTTGCCAATCGTAGAGGACACTTGGTGCACCGCCTGGTATAGTTCATGTGGAAACGACATCGTACCAAGGCATGATCAGAGTCGACACAGGTACTCCAGTATGAGCGGCAATCCAGGATGGAACCAATCCATCTGTAACTTATGGCAATGCGATCAAGTTGGGTCCATCGCTGGTCAGCTACAGGAGGACGCCAAGTGGCACTTCGGCGCCCACTGTGTCTAAAAGCAGTGCTACTAAGCAACAACTGGTGCTCCGCACACAGTTGCAACAGACGCTCACCGTTGTCAGTCCGCTCGGAGTTAAGCCCACATTTACCACCTAGCTGAGTTGCAGAAGAGCTCAGACGCCCTACTTGTGCGTTCATATCCCCTGCAAGTACTATAATATCTGAACTAGTAGCACTGCGTAGTAACGCGTTCAGTTCGTCATGGAATGTGTCCTTGACAACATCTGAACTGCAGTCGGTGGGAGCATAAGCGGAAATAACGAACAAACAGCGTTTTGTACTACTTCGTGAATCAACCTTAGCTGATGTCGTCAAACGGGCTGTACATAAACGGCTGTTCACCGGAATCCAATCAATCAACGATGGCTCAACCTTGGAGCTTAGAATGATACCTACACCAGCTTGACCCGTGAGTGCCGCATCGGCGTCTCCAGATGCGTGCAACCAATAACGAGAGGATAAGCCGGGTGCAGTCAATTCAATAATCCCGTTAGGGTCATTAATCCTAGTTTCGGACACACAACACACATCGACACCCAGTGTGTCCAAGGTGCGTGCGAGTGCAGCCTGCTGACCTGTTTGTCTTAGAGTGCGGACGTTGAATGTCGCCATGGAAACGGGACAGCGTGGCCTTATAAGGGACTTTTGCCGATAGGCGTCCGATAGGTGCTGTGGAATGGTGACTGCAGATGGTACTACTCCAGTAACACTTTGGTTGCTGTTAATTAAGCTGGGAATTATAGAAGGAAGGTAAGTAATGGGGGCCGGGATGGGAGTAAGAGAAAAAGCTGGAAAAGAAAGAAGGGAGGAGCCAGCAGTAGCATGTTTTTGCTTATCCGCCCTGCTGTATGCAGCAGATAAGGCGACCCTTGATAATCTGCGCGACTACTGATGCAGGATGAAGTTTATGTTTGAAGAGAATGTCATGGTTGTATGTGGGCTGGGATACTGCCAGGGCGCCCAGACCTAGACAGGAGGACGATTAGGGTCCTCATCCAAAGTCTTTGGCTCAAAAGCCAGTCCGCAAGGCAGCGGGGTGGCAGTGATTTAGTTTTACAGAAATGGACGCCATCCCATTTCAAACCCCCAACCTGGAGGACCAGGAGACTGAGTTTGTCTGACCTCTCACCATTGACCAACCTGGTAGGAGTAGCTCTCAAGATGCTCGGAGGCATCACCCAGTATAGCTCAATGGGTCAATGAGGTACGCAAACCGTCGCACCACGTTAAGGTCCAGTCTCGGCCGGTGGCCGAGTGGTCTGCACGTTTGCTTTGC
>CALYDF020004319.1:0-19055 GCA_944474145.2 Dicrocoelium dendriticum
TGTACCTCCGGATTTTAATATTGCTGGTTGTCAGCGGACATGGAAAAAGAGTGGGGATTTATTAAGGGTAAAATTGCATGTACATAACAAGTCCCGTGGGATGGTTAAAAGCAAAATTAATAGGATCCATGAATGCATAAATCGACATTTCAGGTGCCTACCGAATTAAACTTACTTCTGCATAACAACAGCCTGCAATGGGAATTGTATGTACAAACACCAAATAATATGAGTAGCAGTTGTATTACAGTATGTCCGTGAGCTATATACAATGAAACCATAACGCGAATCTGCGTGTTGACTAATTTCACCAATGCGATACATGAATCTATTAAAATACATTCATGCTATTCACAAGAACACTTATCTTGTATCATCTCTTTCATGTTTGGAGAACGCCGTGAATCACATTGCTCGGTTTGACTTAAATTCCTTCTCCGACTCAAACGCACTAGATCAAGTAGTGCAAATAGTAAGGCGTATCATCAAAACGTAATTTAGATAGCGTTAATTTAAGGGAAAGGAATAGATGATTTGGAAATCCGTTCCAAATGCGGGACACACGGGTAAGACAACGTTCAATCAGAAGCATGGTTGACTGTAATACGTGGACGGTTTGAGCCAATGTCCTCTCTTGACGGGATTTTGTCTCAGCTGCAACAGAATCCGATTTGGTGAATTGATTCGGCAGTATTAATTCGACCATGTTGCGGTCTCATCGTTGACGTTGAAAGTCACCACAGTGCAATCTCATGACTGCAGTCTGTGCTGGTTTTGGTGATGAAACAATCCTATAAATAGTTAGGCTGGTCTGCCTTGTGGGCATTTAAGTGCGTCAATGTCACGTTTGCGCCAAGGACGCCAGGCCTGGATCATATATTCGAGGTTGGCGTTTAGCGATTTCGAAAACAATGGCGGTCCGAAATTTCCGAATACCATCCGTAAGAAATCAAAAATTTGACACTCCCCTCTCAACCTATTTCAGCCTGTCTCGAGTAGTTATGATTAAATTGCGCGACCTTGGGAAAAGTTGCATTCGGTGGTCCCCAAGTCGATATTCATAGCTTTGCTGATGGCGTATGCTCTGTACTCTGTACTGCGCCAAGTTATCCGGCGATAATTATAAGCCACTTAGTCGCTTTAAATATCACGTGATCATCCACTGCCCTGATGTCATGCCTTATTATGACACCATCTGTATTAGTAAGCAATTCGACTGCAGTAAACACTAACATGTTCGGTAATCAATGCTAGTGATGAACGTGGCCCCAGTACGGATGCTTTTGGGTATGCCACACTGATTGTCAGTTGGGTCGGAATTATAGCTTCGGACACTCACATTAAGCTTGTGGTTAAGGAGAAAGCTGCTTATCCAACCGGGTGCAAGGTAACTAATTCCATGGCCTCCAAGCTTGTGAAGATGGTCTAAATGATCGAGCGCCTACGAGATGTCCAGGTAGTCGAACTGACTCCCACTCTGGCATCCACTTAGCCTGTCAAGCTTCCTTGAGCTGGAAGAGTTTGCAGTGCGAAACCTATTTTGGCGGAATCCGTGTTGCCGTGAAACAGGAATGTTATTGCTCTTAAGATATCAAGCGTATGACTGCGCTTATCACTTGAATTACTTCGGACAACACTGGGCGGAGGGTGACTGGACTTCAGTTTGAGTGTTCCGCAGGATTATCAATTTCGTAATTAGCGGTACCTAGTACATGTCTCAAAATTGTGAAAAAATGCATTTCATCAAGACTTCGTTGAAAGAAACGGGCCAAGAATTCGGCAAGGTACATGGCCGCTGTCCTTATTGTCTTTGTTTTAGTGTCGTCCACGCCAGGTGAGCTATGCACGCGCAATTACATAAACCTTTTAATCACATCGGATCCTCATCAACAGCAGTACATCAACCTTTTGAACTGATGCTTGCATAACATACAAGAATGAGGAACCAGTAAATAAAGAATAAGAAATTTGAGAGAATGGGGACTTACCTGAAAATCTTAATCCCTTAAGCAAACATCCAGGGTCAATGCGCTTACACCTTGTGTAGAAAACATACCATCACAAACAGCTGGTTGTCGTGCAACGATAATGCGGCGCGGGCGAGCCAGCTTCATTGCGGCTTTTGCTACCACGCATAATCAGCCATTACCCCGCAGATAACTAAGCACCAGACACACAGTATACAGACCATCCAATTAGGAGACGGCAGCAGACGCGCCACTGGTGTCTACTGCGAGCCATGTCCCATAAAGTCTCGAGACAAGCACAAGGCGAGTCACGCGGACTCCAGCCCGGAAGGCGAGACGGACCTACGGCACCCAGTTTGGAGTTCCGTGACTTTATTCCCCGCTGCCAAGTCAACTTCTGTCCACCTCGAGCCTTGCGTCACCCTACACATGGCAGACAAACAAGGCCCTCCTAGGCAGCACGTGCCCGAACCAACGCAACTTATTCAGTGCTATCTGTTGTTCTAGGGAGCTAGAATGATTATCACAACCTAGTTCTCGTCTACACACATCATCGTTGCGGACACGCTGGTGCCATCCGACATGAGCAATGCTTCGCAGATAGCGATGATAAAAGACTTGAAGGCTTTTCAAATCTTCAGACTGAAGGGGCCAAGTCAAAATACCATAGGTCAGAACGGCCTTCACTGTGGCCTTGTATACCCGGCATTTCAGACGGGGGGAATCCACATTCTGCCTCCAAAGATGCCGAAAGTACTAGAAGGTAGCTCTGGCTTTTGCAATGCGTGGGCTGACATCAGTTTCTATGCTCCAATCCTTGCTGAAGCAGTTGCCACGATGGGTGAAATGAGCAACCACCTGGAGTTCCTCGTTAGCAAGCGTCAATTGGTCATCAAGTTGTTGGTGTTTCTGGCGCGACAATTTGCATTTTGAAGGTACAAATTGCACACAAAATATGGGACCAATCTGGTCAATCTATTCAGGGTTGATTGTGCCACCGCAACATCTTCGAAAAGCAAGAGGATATCGTCCGCATAATTTATATCAACTGACCTTTCACGAGGCAGCACTTCAACGCCTACATCGTGAGATTCCGCAAGGGAACCCTCTATGATGGAATCCACGACGAAACTGAACAAAAATGCGGAAATCCGGCAACTCTGACGAACACCACTTGTAGTCGCAAAGCTATGCGATAGGACACCGTAGACCCTAACGCGGCCTGTAGTGTTCGAGTATAGAGCACGAATGATGTTCAGATATTTCGTGCGAACACATTTCCTCGAAGGTATTTCCAGCAGAATCCATCGATCGTCTGAATCCAACGCACTCTTGACGTCGAGGAACACAGCTATTGTCGATCTGCGGTATGCGTGGCGTTGCTCTTGCACCTGCCGCAAAGTGATTCACATTGGATACAGTAAACTATATATGGTTTAACCCCGCCGTCTAAATGCACTTTGTCAAAAGCGTGTGCAATGAGAAGAAATTAAGTTAAGTGTGAATGTAGTGTTGCCAAATCACATTAGCCTCATCTAGTGTAGTCTGCGTCAGACCAGGTGTTGCACGTAAAACTGGGATCCACCGCTGCGCCGTATGGAGCACGTTGACGTGTTTATACAGTAAGTTGATGTTTGTGCTGAACTTCGCACCAAGTTCTGTTAGTGTTGGGGTTTGTCTTCCCTGATCATCTTGACGCAGTGGTTTTGTTGAGTTGGGTAAGCAACACAGTTGAGAACAGTTGGACAGAACTGATAAGCGTGTCGACTAAATTCCTCGATATCATGCATTTTATAGTACGTCACCTCAACAACAGTTTCACTTGCTTTAGGCGAAAGACATTTTACCGGAAGCATCGGCCGCTAGTTTCGTAAACGTGTGACCGAAAACCCTAAGAAACATGGGCGGGTGCTCGGTTAGGAAAGAACAGCCGGATTCTTGAACGAGGTTGGACCGCAAATGGCGATGTGTAACGATATACTTTGCGCTATTTGTTTCGCTAATTTACTCGGAGTAGCAGGGCTTACGCAAAAGCGACATCGCCTCAATGCTGCGGCCAAGTGGTGCATCTCTGTTCATGGTGTCTACTAGTTGTTGGTGAGCAAAACGCTCAAATCGAGAGATGTGTCACTGAGCAGAAACGCTTGCGATAGTTGCCATTATTGTACTTAGATACATCGGCAACGAACTCTTGCAAGTTAGCCCCGAATCGTATGCTGTGAGACGCTTGGATTTTGCTTGCTTGCAGGTTGTATTCTTCCACAAAAAGGAAATGTCGGTGTGGTCGTGCCAACACTCGCTTCATCGCAGAATCTATGCATTGATCTATTTTTAAGGATAGATATTAAAGGGCCCTAAGTGGTTGGTGGTATTCTTGCAACAACCCTTCTTAGGTGCATACTGCACCAAAGAATACCAATGTCTTATTGGGCTTCTGAGTGAGCACTGATATCAGCGTGTGTCAGCTCGATATTACAGGCGCATTTCGCCTCATCTGCTAGCTCGATCTATTTGCATAAGTGCCATGTGGGTTGAGTAATCTAAGCATCGTGATTCCAGATTTCAGCTGCTTCGGTGGACTTAACTTTGTCCCGAGGCATGGAGACCTCACAAATACGAAGTTTGGTTTGTTTGCTAAAGGATCCATATACGTAGGTCATAAACGGTCTAATGGCAGGGGTGATTAGCAGCGTTTTTTGTGAATGCTGATTTCCGGTCATGATATATGCAAGATATTGCACGGTTGGCTGCTATTTTTTTGTAAGACAACTGACACAATTCCTAGAGCGAAATCAGGTAGTGGTGTAAATATTCAGTGTCAGTAAATGGATGACAAGTGTTTAGTCCTACAGCTGCGGGAGTGCTTTGGTGCTTTAGCTGTTCTGAGCTGCATGGTGACGAGGGTGTTTTGGCAAATTGACTGCAAAATGTTACCTTATCAATTCGTGGCCCGGTTCCTATAGCCATCATACGTATTTCCGGTGGACGCATATATAGATATCTGTTCCAAAATTTTATCACAAACTTATGCTGTCAGCCATTTATCTATTTTGGATGTGGCGGGTGTTTCAGGTGTAGTATGTGTAGGGAAGGCAATTTTATGGGGAGCCGTTATTTTCAAGGTGGCTAAATCAGCATAGTTTCTCATATTTTCGAATGGTTTGGAGGTTTTCATGTTGATGTTTAGTATCAAATTTGAGGCACTGCATTCTGGTTATTACTGGTCAGATTTCACGGCCGCTGCTTGCTCAATAATCTTTCTCAGCCTACTGAACGTCCGTGCTAACGATGTTAAATATCGCACAAGTAGGATATAGGTATACGCAGTGCAAAGACCGAGGGAAACCGTCGTGCTACAAAGCTCTGTATGTGGTTGCAATTAAGACGAACACAACGAGGATAAAAACGTCACCAGCCATTTGTGTATTTATTTCAAAGTTTGCAAATTTAACACAGTTTTCTGCCCTACAACTAACATTCATACTAGAAGTTTTGCGCTGGTATTGTGGAAGCAGGCATTACGTGCCGTTGTGTTTGACAGTTCTGCGGATACCATTCCCTGTAACGTCTAAACTAGTAGGCTGACTCTCAATGCTGTTGCTCAAGCTAGTGGTTAGGCTGACGCAGGTAAGATTACTGTAGGAAAACTTCAAGATGACGGAACCAACGGCAGTTGGGCCAAACTATAGTATACTAAATTAGCCAGAGAGTATCCAAGAAAGTTAAACGGATGGGGATATACCCAAAAACGAAAGTTTTGGTTCCTAATTCACTTAAACGAAAGCAAGTATAACACAGTATTTACGAAGCAAGAATAGAGTCCTGCACAGCAAAAGCAAGGATATATAGCGTCAGTTAGTACAGGCAAAGCCAGTTAGGCGACCACATAATATCGTACCAAATGCTGAACAAACCGAACCACGAACCGCCATTTTCTGGAGCGTAGTCACAATGTGATGGTCAGGGGTAACCGATAGAAATCAAAGCGAACGATATAGCTTTATAGATTATCGAGGGAATTAAGATTCCTCTGAGGTTGCCTATCCTGGAACGAAATCCAAGACTTAGATATTTTCTTCAGTACATTAAAGAAATAAGCGAGTGAATAGGCTATTAACTCCCAACACATCGTTAGCTAAATACGCCACTTTTAATTAAGTAATCCATGCAACCCTACAGAAGGTATTTGGTATCTGGACCCAAAGACGCGTCGCATAATTGAGACCCCATAATTTAATTTGCTCAAGGTTTATATTAGTAGCAAATACCCCTTGATTTAAGTAGGATTAACACGAATACCAGTTTATGCCAACGTTATTCATCAACGCATTTAGCAAATTAAAAATTGCTTAACTTACATAGATATATTTTGTCTTCCTTATACTCACCCTAGCCATTAAACTCCAGGTGTCAACAAGTGCATTTATCATCGAGTGACTACTTCTTAATTATTTTACGATACATGAGTGTTCAAGATATGGCAGCAATGTTATGAAAATAATCTTTTTAAGGTTTAAACTGTCAGACTGCAATTTACTTGACTAGGGAGAACATATCACCAGGACGCCATATTTATACTGTTGGAATCAATTGTTTGCGTAGTCTATAACGGTACGTTCATGAAAAACGGTGCGCTGAAGCGTAACTATGGCGTGTCTGCTAGCATGTACAGAAAGACACGCTTAGTTCTTGTTAGTTTGCGCTTGAAATATGTATAAGTGCAACGGACCCATTTTTAGGATTGTTCGTATGCCGCTAAATCATATTCCGTATCTCTGGCCAACAATGCCTACATGCAAGTTCAATGAAATGCTTTCAAAAATGGCAAGTGGTTCTGTTCGATGTGATCGAAAAAGCGGTATTTTAGGTTACTTTCTTTTTACCCAAGCAGTGTGAATTCATGTCCTAAGACCGTCGCGATGCCCAATACGACCGACCATTATAAGTTGCGTGTGGTCTCCGAACAAATCCAAAGGCAATTCTCAGTAGCATCCTAGTTACTTAATCCCCATGCACCATCTAATCAGCAAGATTAACTTATAACTGATTCTTGTAATACTGTACCTATATATATTTAATTGCGAATTTAGGATTTCCACATACAGAGCAATTTCTGTACATGGCAGGTTGCACGGGGACCAAAGTTTACCGCGATTTATTAGTCCAAACAACTTTGCTAACCATAATATAAAATGAACAAATAAGTCTCCGTAAAAGAAAAGTGAATTAGACAGCGAAATCATTGTGACAGCAACGGTGAATAAAACGGATAACTTTAAATCCGGGGTTTGATAAAGACATACCACAAGTCAGATTATTCTACCTGTGATCTCTTGGAACATGAAGAATAAATCAGGCCGCACTTTATGAAGCAATATTTCCTGGTAGTAACCTGATCTAGAGAAGTAACGTTGGGCAATTTCAGTCGAAGTTAATTGGTGATTTGTTTTCATTTAAAACAGGATTTTAAAAATATGGATATCTAAAATATTGCTGTAAGCACGTTTCAAAACCTGTTATAAATATCCCACACTCCATTTCAATCACTCCAAAGCTGGTACCAAAAACAGGCGTACATATTCGCCATTACTCAAAGAAATAAGTTACAGTATTCTTCTGGAAAGCCATTGCGTTTGAATAGAGGCAGGTTTACTCTCTGTACTGAAGGAGCGTGTAGGTTATGTGGTACCAGCCACGCCAGAAACTTGTTGTATAAGTGGACATCGTCTCGTCTACATGTTCGAAGAAAACCAGGGATTTGGACAAGTACTAAATGGTCAGATAAAAGTGAAGCAATTGCAAGCCACGAATTTGCGAGGGTGTCAATCAGCGCCCCATAATTTCTATCGGTGGAATGAGTGCAATTAGGTATACAGGAAATAGGCAAGGCCGATATTTTAATTTGCTTATAATTATTTTATGCAGTAACAAGATAGATTTTGCAATATGATTACAATACAGTCAAAACAAAATAAGCATTAATAAAGCTCCACATTTATTAACAAAAAGAAACAGATAAATATATGTGAATGAAGTAATAATGGCAAACGCATTAAGTAGTGAACCATGCAGGTCACGTAGTTATTTGCGCATGTAATGGTCAGTCCTCGGTAGCTCAGTTATTATAATAGCAGCGGACCGGTTATCCGTATGCCCGGGGTATGCTTCCTCGTAGAGACAAATTATTAAGCATTTTAACCGTGGCTTCTACTTCCTACCAAGGTAATTAGTTGAGTGACTAAGTTGATACTAGTCTGAGTGCGGAACAACTCAGTCTTTTTACAAGCGCCTCTCCAACTGTCAAAAACCTCAGGTTCCCTTTGTGCAATATCAAATTGAATGAATATATTGGGTTTAATTGGGGCGAGGTGTTTTTGATAGGGTACGGGTTAACTTTTAGGTCTACTTCAACTTGGTGAGACAGCAACTGCCTTAGGCACAATGGAAGGTGTACAGCCACCCTATACTTCAGCAGGTGAACAGTCTTGCGGAAGTAAGTGTCATCGCAACTCTAAGTAAGCGGGTAGAAGATGTTAAATTCCGAAGTTATTGGCTTACTACTAGGACGGTTGTGAAGAAAGCTCTTCGTGTACTATGGATAGGTCGTAGATGGGCGGTCGCGTAGGTGCCATTCAGAGCGGACCTGAGCTTGTGACAAACTTCATTTTCCGCTTGATCCTCCTTGAACCGTAATAACTACTAACCTTCCTTCTTCTTTACTGTTTTGTACTGGCAGCTTCTCCTTGGGTGGTCTGCTAGGAATCTGTATGAATTTCCCCTGATTCCTATGGATAGTGGAGGCTGTTGTAAATGCTTTGATTCAGCTTACAGCAATGACACAGTAAAAGTCGCCTTGCACTTTGGAAGAGAGTTTTGCGAGGCGGCGTTTGTATGCAAACTGGGTCGGAGCCGGAATAATGTAGGTATTGTCTCACCAAGTCGCTTTTCTGTACACAGTGCGCTACTGTGTGTCATCTGTTCTTTCTTTATGAGCACATCCAGCAACGGCAGGCTGTTCTCTCGTTCCCTTTTCTGTGGTACAGAAATGTATTTGCCTTTGGCTTAAGAAGGCAGAACTACAATAGACACTTTCGTTATTTTTGAAGAACAGGATGTCGTCTAGCTAGCGCCTGTACAGCTTTGCTTGACCTATGCAAGCAGCAAAGTTCCTTTCAATCCTACTAAAGAAGATATCTACCAGAACTGGTCACAAAATACTTCCCGTAGCGACCTTGTCGATCAGTTTGTAAGCCGTCCTTTTAAAATCGTATCGCACATTCTCAGTGTGGAACAAAATCAAGTCTTTCAGACACTCCAGAGGAAGGCGCACTGCTAGGTTTCGACTCAATAAGAATTGGCATGAATTGTCCACCGTTTCACGTAGGGTCAAATTCGTGAAAGGCGTTTCCACGTCCAAGAATTCATGACCTCCTTATAGAGCGTTGTTTGTTCTTATATATTCGACAATGCATAGGAGTTTTTCCAACTGTGCGTGCTCTGGAGCTTACGTATGGTACTGAGAAGTTTACCAACCACCGGGATGTTTCGTGGTAAAGTGTTATTCATGCACATTATTAGGCCTAGTAGAATTCCCTCCTTTTGCAGCTTCGAATCACCACTCATTCTTGATATTTGTGCCCTATCGCTTTTGGATATCTATAATATTGCTGTAAGCACGTTTCAAAACCTGTTATAAATATCCCACACTCCATTTCAATCACTCCAAAGCTGGTACCAAAAACAGGCGTACTTATTCGCCATCACTCAAAGAAATAAGTTACGGTATTCTTCTGGAAAGCCATTGCGTTTGAATAGAGGCAGGTTTACTCTCTGTACTGAAGGAGCGTGTAGGTTATGTGGTACCAGCCACGCCAGAAACTTGTTGTATAAGTGGACATCGTCTCGTCTGCATGTTCGAAGAAAACCAGGGATTTGGACAAGTACTAAATGGTCAGATGGAAATTGAAACAATTACAATCCGCGATTACTTCTGACCTTGTTTTGAATATGGTAGTTTGCGCACACTCGTCAGATGCGTGGTGAGTAGAAGGTTCACTGGAACGGGCGATGTAGCTGCGCTGGTCGCCGAAGTACTAACTGATGAAGTCCAAAATGTGGCGATAGGTTTTTGGTAATCTAGCAATTCAAATGAATGCTGGACAGGAAGCAACGTAGAAAACCTTTCTAAATAGCTATAGTAAATGTTACCAGAAAATAACGGTTTTTGGTGGAGTTGATGGTCGCAAGAAAGATCTTTGGAATGGGTGAAAAATATCAGCAAAGTGGATAAAATTAAATTCTTCTAATGATGAGTTTCAGCAACAAAATCCGTCTCAATCCCAGACGTGACTTAGACATTGAATCAATAAGAAAAACTCGGAAATTCTTTAGGCACCTTATAGAGCTGATAGATTCGAGTCGAATGAACGTAATTTCAACCCTCCATCTGTAATGGTGTTTCGGTAACCACCGAGCACGCTAAAATAGATATGGTGTTTGAATCGAACAATGGGAATTTGACTTTATGCGATTTCTGAAAGCAGCCACTTGTACCTATGCAGCATGTCACAACCGAAAATGCTGGCCACAGATTATGCAGCAACCACGGCAAAACGGATGATACCAGACACCTGCGATACCACGAATTAAACGCATTGCGTTTTGAAGTACTCAGATCGAATATCGTTATTTATGTTGAAATAAAAAATGCGCTTGAAAGACATCTGAGTATTTTAGAATCCTAGTTACTCAGTAGATGTGAACCTAGATTCCTACAGTTAGATAACGTCATTTGCCTATTGTAGCTGAATACCGAATTCCGGCTATTTCTTCGAAGCATCACCTTTCGCACTGGAGATATTGCAATCCGCATTCAGCTAAATACATGTGCTGACGTGCGAGCAATTGTTGTTCAGTTTGTCCTAATTTACGTAAGGTTTTGAAAGTGACGCAAATGCAAGTCCCAAGTACACGCAGTGATAAGGATTGCTATCGCAAGATTACCGTGAGTAAGACAATTAACTATTAGCAATTAGATTTCTTACATGAATAATAAGAAAGCGCATGCGGGACGTGCACTACGAGTTCACCATCGGCTGATGTAGGTCAGATAAACGACACTTACATTAGGTACTTTTGGAAACCAGCATAAATAACTGTCCCAAAGCTTAGATGGAATCAAGTGCGTAAACATCGGTTCGGTTTTGTCTATGGCATTTTAAAATTCGGTCTATCTAATGCAACTTGGATGTGTGTATGAATCTGTTAAGGACTCCGAAACTATGCACAAGTTGACAACGTGTACCAACGCGGAAACGTGTAATATTTACCGCACCCCACATCCTGGTCAAGACATCAAAATAACCCTACTTGATTAATCTCCTATTTGCACTCAGATATAGGTCAAATTTTGGCTTAACTCCGTTTGACATCATATTAGTTCGGTTCATGTATACAAACGCCAAACCGCCTCAGTCCGCTCCACGTCATATGCAGTGGTTTTAAAATAATATGCTAATCGCTCATGGGAAGGCAGTTCTTAGATTGTCTAAAATGCGATACCCATAATAATAGAATTGTTTCGATTGTGTGGGGTACCGATTTCCTTCTACCCAAACCAGTAATTTTGGAAGCAAGTTACCAACGGTTTTTCTTCGGTCTCCTTAAATATTGGCATCAGTTTGCTTAGATTTACATTCGGATTCAGATGCACTAAAAGGATAGGAAAATCTCTTGAATGTTCCTTTTTGAGCAAAGGAGCCAGGAAATGACCATGTACTAAGTATTGATAGACCTTAGAATAAAAACTCAAAACAACTCCTGATCAACCAATTACCGCCCACGTTCACTGCACTAGCAGTCCCAGCTGTGTAGGTCACGTGTTGTAAGAAAGAAGTAGAAAGTAAATGGAAGATAAGGGGGAATGAAAGTCATTTACATGAAGGATAACACCATAGAGTGAAGAGAATGACAGAATAAGAACTGAAGGTTTGAAGATGGATATGTTAAGGAGAAGCAAACGATTTCGTGTTGCCACCCTAGATCGTCTAACTGACGCTCGAAACCCTTAACCGTAGGTTCACGGACTACCCTTACTGAAAGCGAGTTCCAGAGCTTGATAATTCTACGCGATAATCGAGGTTCCGGCCTGATCCCGTCAGAATGCAGCTTGCGCAGCTTCATGGGATGTCCTGGAAGACAGGACAAACTAGCCAGCCTAAATAGCCAGCTCACGTCCTCTCAAAAATTCCCTGTTAAAATGAGGTAAGCGAAGATTAGGTCTCCGCGAAGCCGTCGGTAGTGCATTGAATACATACCCAAACAAAGTCGACAATCGGGGTACGATTGCACCCGTAACCCCTCGACCAATTTGGTACCTACGCTCGAAACCCTCTCGAGCTCCGTTTTGTCCCGAACAAAGCACGTCGGAAAAGCTGGGACGCAGTATTCCAGATGGGGCTAAACGAAAGCTGAGAACAGATTCAAAAATATGTCGCCAGTTAAGACCTCGAAGGAACAGCGTATTAAACACAACATACAGAAAATCCTACTTGCGGCATTACTCGAGTGGTCACCAGAATGCAAAGACGAGGAATGGAGGACGCTTAGGTCTACCTGGTTGGAGACAACGGGGGTTCGACTCCACCGAGTACGTAGCTCGAAGGCGGGGAAGTTGCTACTATACGAAGGACGGAACACTTAGCCTAATTATTGGGCAGTAGCCACAAAGTAGACCAGTACCAGAGTCTGTCCAGGGTATGCTGTATAGCCTCAGAACCCCAGGAACATTTACAACATGCCAAAGCATAAGGCCATCCGCAAACAATAGGGATAATACTCCAAGCTCTACAGTGGGATTGTTTATATAGATGGAGAAAAGCATCGGTCCAAGGACCGATTCCTGTGGGACACCGTTAAGTACCGCTTGCCTAATAAATAAGCTGCGACCCACACGTACACAATGCTCTCGTCACTGCAAGAACGCAGATAAATGTGGAGCTTTATTAATGCTTATTTTGTTTTGACTGTATTGTAATCATATTGCAAAATCTATCTTGTTACTGCATTCAATTATTATAAGCAAATTAAAATATCGGCCTTGCCTATTTCCTTTATACCTAATTGCACTCAGTTCACCGATAGAAATTATAGGGCGCTGATTGACACCCTCGCACATTCGCGGATTGTAATTGTTTCAAATTCCATCTGACCATTTAGTACTTGTCCAAATCCCTGGTTTTCTTCGAACATGCAGACGAGACGATGTCCACTTATACAACAAGTTTCTGGCGTGGCTGGTACCACATAACCTACACGCTCCTTCAGTACAGAGAGTAAACCTGCCTCTATTCAAACGCAATGGCTTTCCAGAAGAATACCGTAACTTATTTCTTTGAGTGATGGCGAATAAGTACGCCTGTTTTTGGTACCAGCTTTGGAGTGATTGAAATGGAGTGTGGGATATTTATAACAGGTTTTGAAACGTGCTTACAGCAATATTATAGATATCCAAAAGCGATAGGGCACAAATATCAAGAATGAGTGGTGATTCGAAGCTGCAAAAGGAGGGAATTCTACTAGGCCTAATATTGTGCGTGAATGACACTTTACCACGAAGCATTCCGGTGGTTGGTAAACTTCTCAGTACCATACGTAAGCTCCAGGGGACGCACAGCTGGAAAAACTCCTATGCATTGTCGAATATATAAGAACAAACAACGCTCTATAAGGAGGTCATGAATTCTTGGACGTGGAAACGCCTTTCACGAATTTGACCCTACGTGAAACGGTGGACAATTCATGCCAATTCTTATTGAGTCGAAACCTAGCAGTGCGCCTTCCTCTGGAGTGTCTGAAAGACTTGATTTTGTTCCACACTGAGAATGTGCGATACGATTTTAAAAGGACGGCTTACAAACTGATCGACAAGGTCGCTACGGGAAGTAATTTGTGACCAGTTCTGGTAGATATCTTCTTTAGTAGGATTGAAAGGAACTTTGCTGCTTGCATAGGTCAAGCAAAGCTGTACAGGCGCTAGCTAGACGACATCCTGTTCTTCAAAAATAACGAAAGTGTCTATTGTAGTTCTGCCTTCTTAAGCCAAAGGCAAATACATTTCTGTACCACAGAAAAGGGAACGAGAGAACAGCCTGCCGTTGCTGGATGTGCTCATAAAGAAAGAACAGATGACACACAGTAGCGCACTGTATACAGAAAAGCGACTTGGTGAGACAATACCTACATTATTCCGGCTCCGACCCAGTTTGCATACAAACGCCGCCTCGCAAAACTCTCTTCCAAAGTGCAAGGCGACTTTTACTGTGTCATTGCTGTAAGCTGAATCAAAGCATTTACAACAGCCTCCACTATCCATAGGAATCAGGGGAAATTCATACAGATTCCTAGCAGACCACCCAAGGAGAAGCTGCCAGTACAAAACAGTAAAGAAGAAGGAAGGTTAGTAGTTATTACGGTTCAAGGAGGATCAAGCGGAAAATGAAGTTTGTCACAAGCTCAGGTCCGCTCTGAATGGCACCTACGCGACCGCCCATCTACGACCTATCCATAGTACACGAAGAGCTTTCTTCACAACCGTCCTAGTAGTAAGCCAATAACTTCGGAATTTAACATCTTCTACCCGCTTACTTATAGTTGCGGTGACACTTATATCAACACGACTGCTCACCTGCTGAAGTATAGGGTGGCTGAACACCTTCCATTGTGGCTAAGGCAGTTGCTGTCTCACCAAGTTGAAGTAGACCTAAAAGTTAACCCGTACCCTATCAAAAAACACCTCGCCCCAATTGAACCCAATATATTCATTCAATTTGATATTGCACAAAGGGAACCTGAGGTTTTTGACAGTTGGAGAGGCGCTTGTAAAAAGACTGAGTTGTTCCGCACTCAGACTAGTATCAACTTAGTCACTCAACTAATTACCTTGGTAGGAAGTAGAAGCACGGTTAAAATGCTTAATAATTTGTCTCTACGAGGAAGCATACCCCGGGCATACGGATAACCGGTCCGCTGCTATTATAATAACTGAGCTACCGAGGACTGACCATTACATGCGCAAATAACTACGTGACCTGCATGGTTCACTACTTAATGCGTTTGCCATTATTACTTCATTCACATATATTTATCTGTTTCTTTTTGTTAATAAATGTGGAGCTTTATTAATGCTTATTTTGTTTGACTGTATTGTAATCATATTGCAAAATCTATCTTGTTACTGCATAAAATAATTATAAGCAAATTAAAATATCGGCCTTGCCTATTTCCTGTATACCTAATTGCACTCATTCCACCGATAGAAATTATGGGGCGCTGATTGACACCCTCGCAAATTCGTGGCTTGCAATTGCTTCACTTTTATCTGACCATTTAGTACTTGTCCAAATCCTGGTTTTCTTCGAACATGTAGACGAGACGATGTCCACTTATACAACAAGTTTCTGGCGTGGCTGGTACCGCATAACCTACACGCTCCTTCAGTACAGAGAGTAAACCTGCCTCTATTCAAACGCAATGGCTTTCCAGAAGAATACTGTAACTTATTTCTTTGAGTAATGGCGAATATGTACGCCTGTTTTTGGTACCAGCTTTGGAGTGATTGAAATGGAGTGTGGGATATTTATAACAGGTTTTGAAACGTGCTTACAGCAATATTTTAGATATCCATATTTTTAAAATCCTGTTTTAAATGAAAACAAATCACCAATTAACTTCGACTGAAATTGCCCAACGTTACTTCTCTAGATCAGGTTACTACCAGGAAATATTGCTTCATAAAGTGCGGCCTGATTTATTCTTCATGTTCCAAGAGATCACAGGTAGAATAATCTGACTTGTGGTATGTCTTTATCAAACCCCGGATTTAAAGTTATCCGTTTTATTCACCGTTGCTGTCACAATGATTTCGCTGTCTAATTCACTTTCTTTTACGGAGACTTATTTGTTCATTTTATATTATGGTTAGCAAAGTTGTTTGGACTAATAAATCGCGGTAAACTTTGGTCCCCGTGCAACCTGCCATGTACAGAAATTGCTCTGTATGTGGAAATCCTAAATTCGCAATTAAATATATATATGTACAGTATTACAAGAATCAGTTATAAGTTAATCTTGCTGATTAGATGGTGCATGGGGAATAAGTAACTAGGATGCTACTGAGAATTGCCTTTGGATTTGTTCGGAGACCACACGCAACTTATAATGGTCGGTCGTATTGGGCATCGCGACGGTCTTAGGACATGAATTCACACTGCTTGGGTAAAAAGAAAGTAACCTAAAATACCGCTTTTTCGATCACATCGAACAGAACCACTTGCCATTTTTGAAAGCATTTCATTGAACTTGCATGTAGGCATTGTTGGCCAGAGATACGGAATATGATTTAGCGGCATACGAACAATCCTAAAAATGGGTCCGTTGCACTTATACATATTTCAAGCGCAAACTAACAAGAACTAAGCGTGTCTTTCTGTACATGCTAGCAGACACGCCATAGTTACGCTTCAGCGCACCGTTTTTCATGAACGTACCGTTATAGACTACGCAAACAATTGATTCCAACAGTATAAATATGGCGTCCTGGTGATATGTTCTCCCTAGTCAAGTAAATTGCAGTCTGACAGTTTAAACCTTAAAAAGATTATTTTCATAACATTGCTGCCATATCTTGAACACTCATGTATCGTAAAATAATTAAGAAGTAGTCACTCGATGATAAATGCACTTGTTGACACCTGGAGTTTAATGGCTAGGGTGAGTATAAGGAAGACAAAATATATCTATGTAAGTTAAGCAATTTTAATTTGCTAAATGCGTTGATGAATAACGTTGGCATAAACTGGTATTCGTGTAATCCTACTTAAATCAAGGGGTATTTGCTACTAATATAAACCTTGAGCAAATTAAATTATGGGGTCTCAATTATGCGACGCGTCTTTGGGTCCAGATACCAAATACCTTCTGTAGGGTTGCATGGATTACTTAATTAAAAGTGGCGTATTTAGCTAACGATGTGTTGGGAGTTAATAGCCTATTCACTCGCTTATTTCTTTAATGTACTGAAGAAAATATCTAAGTCTTGGATTTCGTTCCAGGATAGGCAACCTCAGAGGAATCTTAATTCCCTCGATAATCTATAAAGCTATATCGTTCGCTTTGATTTCTATCGGTTACCCCTGACCATCACATTGTGACTACGCTCCAGAAAATGGCGGTTCGTGGTTCGGTTTGTTCAGCATTTGGTACGATATTATGTGGTCGCCTAACTGGCTTTGCCTGTACTAACTGACGCTATATATCCTTGCTTTTGCTGTGCAGGACTCTATTCTTGCTTCGTAAATACTGTGTTATACTTGCTTTCGTTTAAGTGAATTAGGAACCAAAACTTTCGTTTTTGGGTATATCCCCATCCGTTTAACTTTCTTGGATACTCTCTGGCTAATTTAGTATACTATAGTTTGGCCCAACTGCCGTTGGTTCCGTCATCTTGAAGTTTTCCTACAGTAATCTTACCTGCGTCAGCCTAACCACTAGCTTGAGCAACAGCATTGAGAGTCAGCCTACTAGTTTAGACGTTACAGGGAATGGTATCCGCAGAACTGTCAAACACAACGGCACGTAATGCCTGCTTCCACAATACCAGCGCAAAGCTTCTAGTATGAATGTTAGTTGTAGGGCAGACAACTGTGTTAAATTTGCAAACTTTGAAATAAATACACAAATGGCTGGTGACGTTTTTATCCTCGTTGTGTTCGTCTTAATTGCAACCACATACAGAGCTTTGTAGCACGACGGTTTCCCTCGGTCTTTGCACTGCGTATACCTATATCCTACTTGTGCGATATTTAACATCGTTAGCACGGACGTTCAGTAGGCTGAGAAAGATTATTGAGCAAGCAGCGGCCGTGAAATCTGACCAGTAATAACCAGAATGCAGTGCCTCAAATTTGATACTAAACATCAACATGAAACCTCCAAACCATTCGAAAATATGAGAAACTATGCTGATTTAGCCACCTTGAAAATAACGGCTCCCCATAAAATTGCCTTCCCTACACATACTACACCTGAAACACCCGCCACATCCAAAATAGATAAATGGCTGACAGCATAAGTTTGTGATAAAATTTGGAACAGATATCTATATATGCGTCCACCGGAAATACGTATGATGGCTATAGGAACCGGGCCACGAATTGATAAGGTAACATTTTGCAGGCAATTTGCCAAAACACCCTCGTCACCATGCAGCTCAGAACAGCTAAAGCACCGAATCACTCCCGCAGCTGTAGGACTAAACGTTTGTCACCCACTTACTGACACTTAAGCTTTACACCACTACTTGATTTCGCTCCAGGGATTGTGACAGTTGTCTTACAAACATAACTAGCAGCCAACCGTGCAATATCTTGCATAGATCATGACCGGAAATCAGCATTCACAAAAAACGCTGCTAATCACCCATGCAATTAGACCGTTTATGACCTACGTTTATGGATTCTTTAGCAATCAAACCAAACTTCGTATTCGTGAGGTCTCCATGCCTTGGGACCAAGTTACGGCCACCGAAGCAGCTAAAAACTGCAATCACGATGCTTAGATTTCTCATCCCGCATGGCACTTATGCGAATAGATCGAGCTAGCAGATGAGGCGAAATGCGCCTGTAATATCGAACTGACACACGCTGATATGAGTGCTTACTCAGAAGCCCAATAAGACATTGGTATACTTTGGTGCAGTTTGCACCTAAGAAGGGTTGTTGCAAGTATACCAGCAACCACTTAGCGTCCTTCAATATCTATACTTAAAAATAGACCAATGCATAGATTCTGCGATGAAGCGAGTGCTGGCACGACCACACCTACATTCCCTTTTTGTGGAAGAATACAACCTGCAAGCAAGCAAAATCCAAGCGTCTCACAGCATACCATTCGGGGCTAACTTGCAAGAGTTCGTTGCCGATGTATCTAAGTACAATAATGGCAACTATCGCAAGCGTTTCTGCTCAGTGACACATCTCTCGATTTGAGCGTTTTGCCCACCAACAACTAGTAGACACCATGAACAGAGAT
>CALYDF020004320.1:0-19105 GCA_944474145.2 Dicrocoelium dendriticum
TTTAGAAGGTTGGTTATCATGGCGCAAGCGCAACAGCGATTCCGCCGAAACCTCTCATGTACCACGAACCTTTGGTTAGCTCTCCCAAACTGCAGGCAATCCATCGATACTGGGGAAGAAGCCGACGCCGCTTACCTAGATTTCTCGAAGGCATTTGATCATGTTACTCACCGGATCCTCCTTCAAATGCTTCGGAGCTACGCGATCATTGACCCCATCCCAGGCTGGATTCGTTCACTCCTACTCCAACGGAGGTCATATATGCGAGTTCGTATCACCCTGTCCGACCCGATAATCATGGTGGCGTCCCACAAGGCTCGGTACCAGGACCAAGGTTATTCCTCTTGTTCATGAACGACCTTGCGGAAGGTTTGAAGTCAAAGTTTCTACTCTTAGCGGACGACCTCAAGAGTGGGCGGGCAATCAAGCAAGAAAACGACCAAGTAACACTTCCGTGTGATCGCGCTAGGGCTTAAAGATGCTCTACTCAGAACATGCTTGGGTCTAACTTTGCCAAGTGCAAAATACTGAGCATAGACCACTAGAGCACCCAACAATAGCGACCAAGAGAACATATGCTGCAATGCGCCTCTCACGAATGTGACCTTAGGGTGTTCGTGCGGGACAATCTCTGATGTTCAACGCAGGCTGAGCTGACAGTGAAAAAAGTTATCCAACACTTGGACCTACTGTGGAGTGCGGTTTGCAGGTTTAATCCCACATTCTGTTCGCCAATTCTCAAAGCTTATGTGCGAGCACCCGTTGAATACGCCATACAGGTGTATTACGCCTGACAAAAATAGGACCTCACTGCTTTTGAAAAGCCAGGACAGGGAGAGACTGCGAGTTCGAAAATTGGGGCGTATTGTAGCAGCAGGGCATGAGCTTCTACTTCGGCGCTTTGTACTTTACCGCCTGTGGTGAAAAGGGCAAGGATTCAATGTTTCACTTTACAAAGATTGCTGACATGCCTGTACAGCAGTTTGTTGTTTGCCAGAAATGTTTTGGCTAGGCACTGTTGATAAGTTACTTTGTCCTCACGGACAAGTGCAGTGCAATGGTTGCGATGGGTCAGGAAATTGCCCCAAGTCTCTGAGTCGGGGTTAATCTTGTAGGCACGCCATGCTGCATCCTTATCGCCAGGCATTTTCGAGTCCTGCTCCTTAGAATTGAAGGCATTTTTGTGGGACGAAGGGGTTTGGTCTCTGATGCTCTGTTGACGATGTCGCTGAGTCTATTAACGAACTCTGTCCAAACGTTGTCAAGGGGACTGTTGTTTGAGAATTCTCAAGCAGCTGCGTCGACGAGTTCTTTCAATACGTGGTAGCGTGTGATTGTATGAGTTAGTTCCGAGTGTTCAGATGGATACTCTGCATAACACACATAGTTGAACGTTATCACTACATGGTCACTGAGACCTAATGGACTATCCATCAATAACTTGTCAACCATGAGCTCTTCATTCGTGAGCACAAGGTCCAATATGGACGGTTTGTTTGCTGTCCTGAATCTAGTGGGCGTGGTGACATGATTGTACAAAGGAATATTAGCGATCAGTTCATGCAAGTCTGCTTTGAACTGCTCACTGGGAGATGCCGAAACCTCCAGATCGTGTAGATTGAAGTCCCAGGAGATGAGAATGTGGCTGTACCTAGTGCGTGTTACTCTGTTCAGGCCACGTATCAAGCGGGAATCCATTTCCGGAGTGGACGTTGGGGGGCGGTAAACGACAGCTACGAGACATGCGTCGTTGTGTCTTAGTCGGAGACGGCAACAGAGTGAGTCGGTAACGTGAGTTTCCAGACCATCAACTATTGCACATTGCAGGTCGCTGCGGTAGTAGATTAGGACCCCACCTCCTCTGCTGGGGCGGTCGTTCCGGATGAGTGACATTCCGGCTATCTCAACCTCAGCATCAATCACCTATTGGTGTAACCAATTTTCCGTAAGCGAAAATACCTCCAAGCATTCGCAACCTGACGTAGTCGAAGTTCGGTAAGTTTACTGAGGAGCCCTTGGGCGTTAGTGTACATACATGAAAGTTTCTCAGATTTAAGCAATGTTTCGGAGGTTGTGCAACTCATACGTGAAGTTTCGCCGACCAGCGAGTGGCCGGCGACTAATCGTTTTTCCGATGTGTACTTGGTGAAGGGTTTAACGTCTTATTCATCGTCCGTGTAGTTAGTCCCGTGTCTAATCTTCTACTTACAGTGTAAGGTGTCTGGTCAATATCAACTTCTACAGGTTGTATGGGCTCATTCGGCACACTACTGGTGCATTGTTCTTTTATAGACCCCATCGCGTTTGGTTCTTTGAGTGACATATCATCTCTAAAAGGCATATCGCTTACTGCCTTCAGCCGAAGCTCAGATGGTAGCCTGCAATGGAACACGTACCAGCCTTTTATTAACCGTGCTAGCATATGTTTTGACTGAAGGACCACCTTCAACACTCTCGGGCCACTTCCTTTGTAGTTCGGTGAGGTACGCAGCCGTGACACGGATTTCGCTAACACATCATCCAAGCAGTGTTTCACGAATATAACACCACTGTTCTTTATCATGGGTTGTTATTTCATGCTCATCACATGCTTCAGTTTCAGGAACCCCGTGAAGAAGTATGGTTCTGGTTGAAGTTTCCTTCCGGTAGTCCTCTAAGTTGCGGTTAACTCGATAACGCTCGCCCCATGGGATGTCTGGAAAGATACGGATGGAGCAGTGTTCATTTCTGAGACTACCTGTCAACAGTAGTACTGATTCTACTTCAGTGATGGAGTACAGCACAACGCGTAAATTTTCTAGCTCTCTGAAATGCTTAGAATTGGGGTGTCGCTTAATACACACTACGTGTACACGTTTCAGTACAACTCCGATTAAGTTACTAATAATATCCCATTGGTTGAGTTCATCCAAGTGTCTGCTTCTTATTGATGTCGAGTTTGATTCTGAGATATTGGAGCACAATGCACTAAGTACATGTCGTTTTTTCTTTACACCTTTCGATATGTCACGGTTAGTGATTGAAGTACTCGGAGATGTACCGCAGGAAACCGGTGGTGCTTGCACTAGGAAAACTCCGCTACGCTCCTCAGTTTCCGATCCATTTAGGGGTGATGCTAATTTTAATTGACGCTCTTCTTGGAAGTAACCCTAACCCGACTTTTGCTAGTACCGGCTTGTTCTTTTTCTACGCACTCCGTCGGGAGTTTAGAAGTAGCCTTACTTGTAGTTACTCCGATCGAACTGGGAACCGCATTAGTCAGTTGTGAGCTACGTGTGGTATTGGGACAGCTGTTGATGTTCTGGACGCTAGGTGTCGTGTTGCTTACGGTGTTAATGGCAGTTTTTCGCGGGATAGGAGCAGCACTTACGGGGAAGGATTAGGTTTCACAGTCCGCTATGCTTGCCCCAACTGTAGTGACTTTGGTGGTCACCATTTCCTCAAACTTGGCTAGTAGCTGCTCGTACTTCTGAGATAATAGGAGCATGCATTTTATTAGTGGGATAGATGTGCATTCCACGCAGAACCATAAAGAGTCTGGTTTGTTTAATAACTTGGCCTGACTAGGTTTAACTCGGGGGCATCTCGCATGGAAGAACTTGCAACAGTTACGGCACAAAATGCCCCCCTTAACAAGTTTGGTACATGATCCACATAGGTCTTTAGACTGTGGCACACTGGGCATGGCGCTTGTTGAGGTTATGTTACAAACCATTTGCATGACTCACCCACTATGGTAAAAAGTTGTTCTGTCACTGAGATTGTCAGCAAGGTCGCAGTGTTCACCTTGCAATTGTGTGCTTGCAGACTGTCCTCTCTGGCGTGCCAGCCGAATGTGCCAGCTTGAAGATGGGGAAGCTAACAAGAAGGCGTGATTGCGAATTTTGTGCTTAAGCCTATGGATCGCGCCGGGTGAATTTGCCTTGAGATCTATAGCTGCACCAAGCAATGTTGGATTTGAACGAGTGACAGTTCGTTCGAAAGTCCTTGAAATGGTCTATCGAGTGAGACCAAACAATGTCTCCGATGGTTGGAGTTAGGCAACTTTTGGCGCTTGGATATCGGCGAAACACTGCCCGGAATTTAGAATTCAGGGTAAATGTAGAATGTACTGGAGTGTACTCGAGAAAATAGTATCACAAGGTGGAGCTTTTAAAAGCACGACGAATGAGTATAGATCCAAAGGTGTGCGACAAAATGCCGCTGAGCCACAGTGAAAAACCACGAGTGCACAAGTGAGCGATTTGCACGCACGTTCGCGTTCCAACCGGTACTTAAGCGGGTAGAGACCCAGGCAGTGAAGTCGTTGTGGATAATCTAGGTGCTTGAGGCCTCGGACAAGTTTTGTTACTCGACATTGTGGGGCTTCGGGGATATGTTGGTCCTTCAGCAGCCAGGGGCTCCTAGCCTGAATAGTAAACTCTAAGTGCGGTCGAAGGAAAGCTTTGCGGTGGAGGCGGAAATCGCTAGGGTCAATTTGACCGACGGCTCGTTTCAGCAATCCCACCTTGCGGTTATCAGCAGGAGCTGCTTTCCGGCAGGAAGCGCATACGGAAAGACTAGTCTGGGTAATGATAGCGAAGTCTCTTTCGGCTGAAGAGATCTGGAGGATAAACGCTCCCAGGAAGTATATAGGAGAAAATGCGGAATGGCGGGTAGAGAGGATGTGACATTGCGAAGCGTTAAATGGAAGGTTGTTTTCTATGGACTACTGATGTAGGTCGAGGTCCGTCTGAAGTGCGGGGGCATTGTCCGGAACGTTAATTGTGCGCCACATCTTCGCGTCATCCGCATATAACAGAAGCGAAGACTCCACTTGCGTTGTGACGTCATCAATGAAGGCTAGAAATACGTCCGGTCCGAGAACAGACCCGTGTGGAACTCCACTTATGGCAAGGATGCAGGGGGAAACGTTCCTCCGACGCGTACTTGAACGGTACGGTTTTGTAGGTAGTTCCGGATCCAGTCCATCAAGGCCTGTGAAACGCCGTAAGACAACAGTTTCTGTAGTAGAATGCTGTGTTCGACCTTGTCTAAGGCTTTGAAGAAACCCAAGACTATGACATGCGTTTCTGGGCCAGTGTCGGCAGCGGTAGTTGTACAGCTATCCCTGGCAAGTAACAGGTTACTCAGGCACAAACGTTGCCGACGGAAGCCGCGCTGGCAATCCGAGAGCAGTTTCTGTGTCTCCATGTGATCCATTAAAGCGTCTGTGACGATCGACTCCTTCCCTTTGGAGATAGTTGAGAAGATGGTTAGCGGTCGGTAATTGGCCCGGTCTGCGAGTACCGCCTTTGTAAATTGATGTAATAGTCCCACATTTCTAATCATTGGGAACTTTGCCTTTCCAGATGCAGTGGGTAAACAGCTCCGCTAGGGGTAAAGCGAAAGCGGTTGTAGTAAGAATGAAATGTAAAAAGCAGTGTGTCTATCGGTGCTCAATTTAGAAGTACACACGGAGGTAACACACAGCATAGTCTAGCTTAACGGTCCAGATTTTACACAGCGAATGAGAAGAGAGTTGCTGCATTTCCGCCAACCAAAGAAAGATGAGTAGTGACGTGGTGCTGAATCGGCCATAACGATCACCTCAAGTTTGCTGAGCGGCGTCACGCCGGCTGGTATCAATCGACAGTCTTCGAATGTCTGCCAGACCGGTGAGGTTGACTTCGGGATAATGGCGATTCGGCCAGGTGCTCACACATAGTATGAGAATGGGTAGTTGTTCAGTGGGCCATGTGTAACCGAAGTGCGTTAGAAATTAGGTCGTTTTCCAATTGATAGGTTCATGTACCTAGTCTCTGGGCGATGCGCAACGGTGCGGGTAGAGCTGGGAGGTCTTTAGGCATAGCTCGTTTTTTAACGCGAACGCATGCTCCAGGCTACATAGGAGTTGACGATCTGGAGTAGGGATGTTGGTACTGTGCTATGCGACCTGAAAGTCCTACACGTCCTGCAGATGACAGGTTATGTGTAGCATTTAGTTTGGTGCGTAAGGGCCTTCCTAACATCAGCTCCGCCGGCATTCTCACGGTAGCCCTGTGATCACCATTGCTGTAAGAAAATACAGTAACTAAGATAACATCTTCCCAATTCAACCCTCCTAAGTGGATGGCCTGTATGGCTTCCTTGGTGGATAAGTTTAACCGATCGAAGTTTGGTTTGGCGAATGCCACCACGCGATATGACATGTCCCAGAAATTGAATTTCGGAGAGCACCGACTTGACATTTTTTGTATTCAGACGTAAATCTAGATTATTGAAACGCCGAAGGACTTTGTGTAACCTTTCATCATTCTATTCTTTTGAGCGGCCAAAAACACAGATATCATCTATGTATGCAACCTACCCATCAATACCAGCCAAGGCGTGAGTCATGGAGTTTTGCCGGGCAGTGGGCTCAGAACTCAAACTCATTGGCAACACTTTGTACTGAAATAAGCCATCGGGAGCAAGGAAGGCAGTAAGATGCTTCGGGTCGCTGGCCAATGCCATATGGAGGAATGCGCTTTTCCAATCTAGCCTGAAATAAACGGTTGCATCAGCTAAACATACAGTGAGTTCTTCGTTGGATGGCAACATGAATCGCTCTACGACGATCTGCTTATTTAGTCCCAGCAAGTTGTTGCATATCCTGACAGTGCCATCCTTTTCCAAGGTACTTACCATTGAATGCACCCACTCCAGAGTAGTCGATGGGTTCACTCAACTCATTTGCTGGCATCTCTTGCATGGCCGCTGAGACAGCTTGACTTTTTGCAAGCGGAATACGCCGAGGTTGCCCATTGGCAATGAGTTTGATATCTTGCTTCAGCTGAATGCGCTGCACACCACATGGAATACTTCTGATGGAATGCTGAAAAAGTTTAGGATAACCTTCATGCCAACATGTCCCATAGATGGAAGGGACAATCATGCGGTCGAAAGACGGTACTACTTGCAAAGCCACCATGGTGTTTCTTCCAAGTAAGAGTCGTCTGTTGTCTGCAGAATTGTACCCCGTAACATCCGCAGCTACCGAATATAGCTGTAAAGACATGCTGATGGATCCAATATAGTTAACGTCTTTCCACTGTAACTCCAAAGTGAATGCGAAGTGGGCTGTAAAGTACGTTGAGATAGGTAGCGTTCTCAAAATTGGTTAGGTACAATGGTAACTGGAGAAGCAGAATCTAGTTCCATTTCAAGTGGAACAGCGCCTTTGATGGTAAGGAATGACACAGTACGAATATCAGCGGAGGGAAACTTTGGTTCAATAACAGATATTGTTAGACTTGTTGTAGTGTTAACATCAGCGGTGCTGGAATAAATGTTCTCCGGAGATGGATCAGCAACATGGTGTTCAGATGTAGCATCGTTGTTGTTAAACGCGATGGCTTGCGATCGACGACATCGGGCGTAGTGCCCAATTTTGCCACAGTTTTTGCACTTAAGGCTGCGTGCGGGACAAGTGGGAAATTTGGCTTTATCAGAAGCAATTCCACAGCGATAGCAAGAGCGGTTTGTCCGCTAGTAATTGTCGGAAGGATTGCACCTTTGCCACCTCAGCTGAGTTGGTCGAACAGAACTGTTTCGATTGCAGGACAATTTCAGTGTTCATTCTAGATAACTCGCGAGCTCGATCCCACGTTAATGTGCGCGCCTCTTCCTGCAACAGCGTCTCGCGTATACGATTGTCAGCGATTCCAGATATTAATTGCCGAATCAGCACAAATCTTCGATCTTTTGCTGGGAATGGATGAGTACTCACAAGGTCGTACTGCGCGACTTAACCGGGCAATGAAATCGTTCAAGCGTTCACCCATTTCCTGATGCATGCTGAAGAAAACGTATCCCGTAGTAAACACATTGATTTGGTAACCCCATGTACGATCGAGAGCATTGAAAGCTTCTTTAACGGATTTACATCCTTGAAGGCCCAAATCATCAAACTGTCGCTGCCTCTCATCTCCGAGTAAATGTCGAAGCAGCTTCAATCTGTTTTCCTCACTTAACAGCAGCATGAAAATCGCTGCTTAAATCCAACTATTTTTGGAAGGATGTTTTCCAACGGAGCCATAAATCTGATGTTGTTTTGCTACCGAAATCAGTCCAAAATGGAGATGCAGGATGCATGGAAATGTTCATCTTTGGGCTCGCAACGCCAAATGTTCATCGAAAATTCAGCAAAAATACATCATGTCCATCAGTGCGCAAATCAGAAGCACACACACAGAGGTAATACATAGAATAGTCTAGCTTAACGGTCCAGATGTTACACAACCAATGAGAAAAGATTTGATGCGTTTCTGTCAGGTAATAAAACTTGAGTAGTGACATGGTGGTGAATGGACCACAAGTGGTTACAAGTCAATTCATTAGCTGACCGAATCTGCTGGCCGCCCTGAATGCACCCGCAGCTGGAGACGAGACTGGACACCGTCGCGAGGAGTTAGGACCTTAACGTGGTGCGACGAAGTATGTACCCCTTCGACCCACTGAGACGTATTGGGTGATGCGCTCGGACAAAGTGAGATTTACTCTTAGCAGGTTGGAAAATTGTTAGAAATCGGGCCAACTCAAGTGTCCTGGTCATCCAAATCAGGAGTTGTGCAATAGATACTTGGTATTCACTATCTGCGCAGAGTTGCGGTGCTTTATACTCAGTGTGCACTGCGTTATTCGACTAACTGCATCACCTAGTAACCATCCATCATCAATCAGCGTACAAAATTCAGGATGGCTATTTCTGTACGCTAGCAACAGCTATTTTTAGGTTGTACATACCACCCATTCTCAACATGAGCCATATGGCCCCCAGGGGGTCCGTAAGGAATTGCCGGGGGCACTCGGATGCGAAAATATTTTAGTGGGACATGCTGTGAAAAGTGGCTTGTGATAACACAAATAACAAAATACATTTTAAAATGTTTTCTGATAGTTGCCCTCCACTCACTAATCTACCCTGGCAACTGCCGGTCAGTGAAGTGGAAAACGCCCGCAGATGGTTATTTACGAAGGTGTGAAAGCCAAACCGGACAGACTTTCCATCGCGGAGCTGGCACAACACCGCTAAACTTGCGCAGATTTCGCCACGCTTACCACAAACATACAATCACCATGCGGCGAATTAGACTGCGCAAGCTACAATCGATTCGTTTGCCGGGTTTTGATGCCTATCCAGCGAACCAACTGAGCTTTACTCAGATCACTGATGCAGCTACCGCGCAAGCTGCAGTGAGCCCACTGAACTCTTCTCAGCACAATGTAGTAGTTGCCGCACAAAGCCACGCTGACACTAACTGAATTTTCCTCAGGACACAACCACTGTGGCGGATGTGACTCGCCGCCAAATAAACTCACTGCACTTTGCATCACATTGGCAAGTCTCCCTACTTCACATACCACTAATCCTGATGCACACGCACACATGTTTACATACCCTCCTTAAACATATTCGATCCCTCATTATTAACACAGCACTATGGCGCTTTTCATTTTACATTTTCGCTTACCTGCATGTAATCTATCCTGAACTTTGCGAAACGTTATTGTTTGTACAATTTTGCTCATGCCCGGTCTGGTTTGCCTCGAAACATTCAAGGATAACATTTTATTTATTAATTTCTTTATTGTGTGAAAACTCATGTGCCGGTCATTCTTCCTCGTCCCGGTCTCAGTGCGGTAGCGCTAGGTTACGTGATTTCGCCTCCAGACTCCGCTCGCACGTATGTCTGGCGACTAGATCACGTGAGCACGCAACATTCCGAATTTGAGTGGCTACTCTGTGCACGTGAGGCACTATCTATGGAGAACGTTTGGTCGTGCCGACTAAGAGTGGAAACAACTAGGACACGTTATAGTGCCTTCTTATCATGCAATTCAGCTGACGTTTTCAAAGTAGCGAGCCGTTCTGTCAACTTATACTTGTGGACATCCGGTTTCTTTGTGAGTACATATAACAGTATGTGTATATAGTCCCCCATGCTGAGGCTGATGTTGCATTCTTGATGCTTCTTCACCGCAGTTGGGCTAAACCAACTTACACTTAAACTAGGTCTTTTTAAGCTGGCTAAATTTCATTCCACCTTATTTGGTTTGTTCTGCCTACCTGAATACTCTTCTATTAACTGGCCACGCTGCTTACATTATTTGGGCTTATGTTCGGTAACTTTGTTGCGTTTGTAGCATTTTTAACTAACTTGCGGACATTTTTCCTTATCGCGTATTCGTTGCTAACCAACTTACTTCATATGCTAATTTAGGAAGAGTTATGCCACCGTATCTGTATGCATTATTGGATTTGTTTTATTTCATCTTGTCGTTCCAGGTGATTGGCTGTTGCTTGATATCCCCGGTGTGGCTGCGCTTGATGTGCATGTTGACAAGGTGCCTACCTGTCTATTACCCACTACCTCGTCCATACTGGCTCCAGCAGACAGTTGGTCGTTGCTGGAGGGGTCGGGGTGCACGGTCCTTGTGGCCGTGATAGGCTCGAAGAGTGGTTCCATGCACTCAGTGTGGAGCGGACTACGGTCCAGCCACCGCCTTGTGTGCGCTTGATTTCCAAATACAGCGTGCTTGTGTTTGCCTGTGAAGGAGTGTGGGCCGGCTCCGTTGATGAAACGTGGCTCCCATCCACATGCCTCCCGGTCTTATTCCTTCGGGTTTACACTGGATATGGGGTGTGTGGATGGAGCTGTGGGTGGTGCAGCGCAAGCCACCCATGGTCCCTCTGTAGGCGCAGGCGTTCTGTGGCTGGTCACAGTGACAGGTAAATCCGAAACCGGATGCTGCCAACCATGTGTATATTAAGATATTTCTCCTCATACGCATAATAATAGAAGGTCTTGCCAGCACGCATTGGGCACCGTGATTGGTAATAGCCGATGTACGTTATTAGTTTTGTTGTCGACTTTTCCGTGCCGGCTTCTTGAAATATCTGGCAATCTCGTCCGTGTGTGTATCTTCTGTTCTTCAATTTACCTGTTGTCACTGGATGTTCCAACGTTCCTGAAATGCATGTGTGTCTATTAAGTATCCTCATCTTTTGAGTTCCATATGTTTTCCTCAGGATGATGTGCCAACCTTTCACAGGTCAGCACAACATCTTAGTGATAAATGATACACAACACTTTGTTAAAGTGCAATGATTTAACCACTGATACTTTGCGTTCCACTTTGGAACATTTTGATTTTAATTTTCTTTTGCATATCCATCCTGTGGGTCTTGTAAAGTTGTGCTTTTTATCCCATCATACACCATTGAACTATTGAACATCATTCCTAAAACGCGCATCCCACAGCACACTGCTAAGAACAGAGAAACCTTTCTGCAGTTACATCAATGCGCAACCTCTCCTGAGCAAGCTGGCCGTACTGCGGCTACGTCAAGCATCACAAGTATATTCGTAAGTGGGATTTGGATGCATTCAGAAATTACCGACATCGAAGCCGCGATACATGGCATGTCCCTTAATCGAAACGATCACCCCTGTAAGGGAAGTGGGGTAATGTTAGATTACCGTAATGTCCTGCATTGCGAACCATTGGACGATCCGGAACCACTGCTCAGGGACTCACACTGGTGCAGTCTGCGACTAAGGCGCAATAACGCTTCTTTTGGCGGTTGTTTAGCGTCCCACAATGTCCACCTCAGAGATTGACTCTCGCCTGACACACGTATTGGGGAAGGTAATTCAAAGACGATACAGCCATGTTTTCATTTCCGGCAACTTTAATATGCACGATTTGGATATTCCAGTTTCTCCCAATGAACGATTCAAAGCAGATCTGCAAGAGCACATTGCAGAGATTCTGCTCTTTAACCATGTCATTTCGCCCACTAGATTCAAAACTGGAAATAAGCCATCTGTGCTTGCTTTAGTTCTCATGAACGAGGAGGTCATGATCGAGCGACCAAAGACGGAGAGACCTCTGGGGCGGAACTATCACGTAACAATACTTTAGGACTATATGTGTAACGTCCACCGTGAACGTTGAATAACGCGTAGTCAAAGATCCCGAAAATCAAAACAAGTTCGGATCACAAATTACCTACCGTTACTAATAAAATATATACAGTTGATAATTGGGACATACTTCAATTGTTCAGTATCCCGGTGTATGCAAGTTGACACAAGGTGTCGCGTAAACAATAGGAGGGGACGAGTTGTTACGTCCGGACAATCAAGGGAGCAAATCACCACACCTGAGTGCTACGAATATTAAGACTAATGGTCGTTGACCAATCAAGGGATACTCCAATCACAGGGTGAGAGTTTAATGGCATGCATAAACATGGTGTTTGGACAAGCGACCAGTGAATGGGGGAGGGGTGCGACACATGTCCGGGCCTGAACATGTCCTGTTCGGCGAAGAGTAGGGTTGGAGATCCAAGATCGTCGGTAGACGCACACGCACGGAACCAGTGCCGGTGATTAGCATGCACACACAGACACACCTACAACGCTAAACAATGGGAGTGTAAGAAGGCGCACATGCGAAAGCTGGTCGTATCCATCAACGATGGGCCCAGGTCTATAGACTAGACCACGAAGCGAAGAGTAGAAGAATTTCATGGGTAGATAAGCGCGTTACAATATGTGTCGTGCGAAATATCCACAAGAACATAGTGATCTGTTTCGAACAACCACACACTACGACACATTCACAGGGCTTTTTGGGATATCATTTGGAAGTTTTCGGACAATTGCTTCATAGATACTGCATGGACGGAGTTTGCTGGGAAATTCAGCGATCTGATTAAATCCGCATCGATAAACAGCCCAATTTCCTCTGCAAGAACATCATCAATCATCACGAGCAGAACCCGAAAACGCATAGCGGTAAGAGAAGCAGCGTAGCATGTGTAAGGCGCGAATCCTAACCCTGACCACTAAACATTCTATGTTCTGCATCGCAAACACTGTACCACACCTGTGCGTGAGGACAAATCAGTAAAAGTTTTGTGCTAACAACAAGCATCTGTACACACATGTGAACAATCTGCGGAATGTGAGGCGTTGTGTTCCCCCACTTACCTCAGTAAATGGATGTGTTCAAAACTGCTCAGGATGCAGCTAACGCTCTACGGCTACAAAATGTTTCAATATAAGCTTGGAGACCAAACGCTGAAAACCGTCTAAGAGGAACTCGATCTTGGGGTGGTGAGATGAGACGACCTCGGCTGTTCGGTGCAGTCTTTGAACGGTGGCTATAGCAATGAAGACTGGTAGCGCAGGTTGTTCAGATGGCGGTTAAACTGTTCGCTGAGCTTGGCAATTTTGTTGCAAACGTTTCGTCACCAATCGAGGTGACATCATCAGTGCGTAGTTGAGTGGCGTGCAGTAGCGTAGAGCAGCGTAGAGGAGCCTCTGTGAGAGTGCGCTGAGCGTGGTGTGCGTGCGTTTTTCTACACCGGCGTGGTTGGCCGTGGAGCCGAGCAGTCATATTGGTTGGGACTTCGCTCAGGCTTCAGCTTGGTTGATGGGCAGATGATGTTTGACCTCGCCTCCTTGTGTTTCGTGGCCTTTGTCTGCTTGCTCCTACGAGCGAGTTTGCCGCCAGTCCTGTTGGTCTAGTCACACGTTCCACCGGATTCAATCGATCGAGTTGGCGGTCGTTCCTCCGTAGGGTGGCATATACTGCGTCCAGTTCGATGTGTCGATTGATTAAATGCGTTGTAGAATATCAAGGTTCCAAAAACTCCTTCGCGTTTTTTGCACTTCCATGTGTTAGGATCTGTACGTTCTCCAGGTCGAAATGGTGGTCTGCTTGATATTTATGCGCAGAAACCAATGAGTGTGGATCATGCCTTCTGACGGCCGCCCTGTGTCCGGTGATTCGTGTACAAAGTTTTCTTCCAGTGTCCAACATAGTTTTAATCGCAGTCGCCACATTTGATCTGGTAGGTGACATTGCATTATTGGGCTTGCTTGGCTTTTCCTTTGTGTCTTGAGATCAATTTCCTTAGGTTGGCACTGGGCTTTTGCGCCACAGAGATTACTTGTGATTGCAACAAACTGCTTGGTAGTTCGGAGACGTTCTTGATGTATTGAAGCACTATTCTTTTGTTTGTTTGATCAGTGGACTGTTGCTGTTGTTGAGGCATTCTTTTCTTTAAGCTGCTTCTGATGATATCCCTCGGATAACCGTTCTCTCTAAACACTTGATATATGAGTTTCTTAGTGTTTCTGAAATTCAGCTGTGCTGCAGTGCTTTTCGACTGAAGGCGTCCAAAACCGCTAACCAACACCTGGATATCTTGCGGAGGGTTTCCGTGAGGTTCAATCGCTCCATCTTCCCCTCGTCCCAAATGCTCAATTCGTATGTGGCCCCATGTAGGGTACGCGATTCAGGCCTGATAACCATGATTCAAACGTAAGCTGGTTGCACTGGGGACCGCACAGCGAAGAGCGACCGGAAATGTGAAGAGATTGCTCTTCCTATCATGCCATCTGCGACTGAAATCTTTCGGAGTGTATAGCGGAAGTTAACTCCATCTAAGGGGCGCCCTAATTTTGATGCAAAAGATCTTGAAAACCCCCGTCACGCTTGTTACCACCTCCTGAAAGGTAGCCGCAACACAAAATTGAGGGATCACCAGCTGAAACTGGCTACGCAATACAGTCGGCTGGAATGCCGCCGGAACGATATTTCTCTTCAAATTTTGCACCCCTGGGACACCTATTCGGTTTCTGTCATTTCTGCATCCACGCTACCCGTTTTTAAAATCAAGTTGATGCTACACTAAAACACCCGCATTACCTATTTTGATTGCTGTTCACTTAGTGACAGCAAGACGTAGACAAACAGAGTGTTCTCCAGTCCTCACGAAAGCGAGAAAAACGGATACACATGCGGGTTAAGGAACATAACTCGCAGTGGATTTACCTTTTATACTACTAATACCGCAGTGAGTCCACTGGTGTGAACCTAAATTTGCTGACAATCTTTTCTATATGTTGCCATTTCACCATGATCATCCTGCGGGACCTGTCAAACTTCAGCTCCTTTAACCCGTATAAAACCATTGTTCCATTGGCTTTTGTCAAGAAATTTTCTTGTCATTTTAGCTAATCTCGGTAATTTCAAAGTCATCCACAGAAACCCCATTGGATTGCCTCTAACTGGGTTGGACACTTTTACAGGTTAACATTGTAGTCATCAACAGATGTTACAACTATGCTTACTAAATGTCATATAACCTCAAAGTCATGCCAGAATAAAACGTAGGAATGTGTGTCAACCGCGTCGACCAGACAAAAGTATTCGTTCATATATGCCCGAACATGAACTTACCGTTTCTCAGTCATTCCTTATCCAGCGTGATTTATGCTATTTATTTTATGCTAGACCCGAGGAAAATCGTCCGACAACTAACGAAAGGTAGCAGAAGAATCTTCTTCGTTCATGGCGTGCCCGGGTTACCGAAAGCTAAAGACGAAGATGCCCAAGCTCATGACCTGGAGGAATGGCGGCAAAGCCGTGAAGCGCTCTGTGATGGTGACAACATACTACAGTCGATTCACGTTTACCCGTGTCGCCTCAGTACAAGGTAGTGGCCAGAGGATGCCGAAACTCATGGTTCTGTCCCAACAAATGACGGTGAACTTAATCCGCAGCTGGCAGAAACTACGCAGCACACACTAGGATTTAAGACAGTACTTAGAGAACCGTGGGCAGACGCTGTTCTCGCGGAAATGATCCCAACCGCAGATCAATATAACCACAACAATGATTCAGAAGAATGTGTGCTCAGATCAGTAGCCATCGAGAAAACTACCGATTGATTACATACAGCAGGAGCAGGTGGGATAAACAATAAGTGGCATTCACTTCGAGATTTGGCAAATTGCGCAAAAACGATTGCATGTCGACCTCACATTAGTCGGCACAAATTCACATCCTTCATATACTCTTTATCACGATGTTCCGACATTCAAGAAGCTTCTCTGTACATACACTAATACCCAAGGTCCACTTAGTAAGCTTTCCGAACTACGGCTCCGTCAATGATCAAAGGTTTGTGACTTCATCGCTAAAACGGAGACATGCTTAGACCCCGACATAAATGACATCGAGATCGCGCTATCAGGCATGTCCGTGGTTGGACATGACCCACCTAGTAAAGAAGGGAGTTTGATTCTCTACTCCCACAGTGACCGACGTGAATACGTGAGGAAATAGTCAACACCGTAAATGATCCAAGTTCGTGTCATCTACATTTAAGAAGCGACGACGCCGGCTTGGTGACGGTCGTTTATTGCCCTCCCTCCTCCACGTCCGAGATGTACATCTAGCTGGCATCCGAACTAAGACGGGGGATAAACAGGAGGTAAAGCCACAATCTTATTAATGGCGATTTCAGCATTCACCCAATGCGATCCCAAGTCACTCCCTGAGGAAGGTTCAATGTGCATCTACAAGAGGCTATCTCCAGTTTTATGCCGTGTGGACACCTAAACACTACCACTCGATTCCGAGAAACAGTTAAGACGTCAATACTGGATAGGATGTTCGCCAACGATGAACCTATGATCGAGAGGGTGATGGCCGATGTCCCCTTTGGCTGCGGCGATCATATGGTCTTACGCTTCGTATACATCTGTTACGTAGAAAATCCCGAGGGAATTGCTGATGCAAAGCGAACGAACATACCCTACGACATATTAGCTAGACCAGGTGAGACAATTGCGCCTTTCTGACGAGAGACACCGGCTACCGCATGGCAACAGCTCTTCAGTCAGTTTAACAACCAAGTGGGAAAGCAACAGAAGCTGACTACCAAGCCGAGAAACGTGGTCTCGTTTATGCAAAGCAGGACAAGCAAGTGTATAGCAGTGCGAAACAGCCTAGCATGTCTACAAACGGTCTCCGAGCTTCGAGACCTGAGTGGCCTATGTAACCCAACGTAAACAGTATACTGAACGTGTTCGCCAAGAGAAAATGGCATACCAGCAGTGGCTTAAGCTGGTGGCTGTTTGGCCTCAGCCTCTAGCGGTCATGGGTTCGATCCCCAGTAGAGGACCGAGGGAATGTGCACCACTGACGAGCCCCAATAGGGCGAAACGCGTCTGGTGCTTTTCCGGATTCTGGCTGGGCCATGTAAGCTATGAGGTGCTGGGACGAAAACATTAAAGTTACAACTAAGGTCCTCCTATTCATAAGTAACATCAGCAGAAATTAACAACACGTATAGTATCAAACCACGAACTACCAAACTTTCGGTGCGTTCAGGAGACGCCTAACACTATGGCAAGTGTTGTCTCATGCCCAAAACAGTCATATATCTTTCGCATTAGATACTGTACTGAAAAGGCTGTCGAGTATGCGTAAGCACAACCTTCTCGGAGTTGATCAGATTCATTCGAAGTCACTTAGGACCGTAGGAGAGAGCCTAGCTGAGGATTTGGCACAATTCTTCCAACACTGTTTTGAAGAAATGCACATGCCCGACATGTGGAATGTAGGGAGGTAGTCGTTCCGGTCGAAGCATGAACATTTATTTTTGGCTAAAGCATGCATGGCTCAAGAACCGAGCATTACAGCAATACGCCAAGATGGGAAGAACGTCCCGGCGGAATAGGAAACAATTGTCAAAATAAAAATAGAGGCACTTGGGGCGGAACCGTTGTCTTTGTCACAGTAATTAGATAATGATTGTGTTTAAAAACTGGAGTAAGACCCTCGCATACACGCATCGTAAACACTCAGGGAGTGTGAATTGTCGAAACACAGATATCGGATATATCAAATTTGGTCAGTCCTAATGAAGAAAGGTTTTTCGCGGACGCCGAGTGTATTAAACCTCTATTGTTAATAATAATCGACCGGTGAACGATCCCGTGCGATTCTGGAAATTGCGCCCGAATATATTGCGATATTGCTGAAGCATTTGTGTCTGTCCCGTATTTATCCAATTTACTCTGATAAGTACGCTGCAAACAATCGAGATCACAAACTGGTATATCCAGAATATTTACAATGCAATCTTTAAGAACTAGGATCTCCTGTTTAATAAAAGATGTAGGGGTTAAAATCCGAGGTGTTGGGATAACGCGGGCACCTCTTTTCCGCAAGACTTTGCTAACATGGGCTATAACATTATGGCGTTTACAGCGGGCGTCGTGAGTTGTTTCGCAGGATTGCAGTACGTGGGATATTGTTCCTTTTTGTCCGCAATTTCCGTGACAATTAAGAGAAGAGGTATCTGGAGGAGGGCGACCTCTAGCTCTACGAGCCTTAGTTGATAGAAGACCCCCACGTAGTTGAATTCCTCGGATAAAAAGTCGTGAAAATATCCCCACCGGTCCTTAAGTCAATGATGAGATGTTGAGGCTGTCTGCTTCCCACCTAATGTCCACCCATTGGCTCAGCTCAGGAGGACTTCTTTCCAAGCTGTTGCCACTGAGGTTTTATCTATGGCGACATGATTGCCGACATAAACAGGTGAATTTGCAAGTCGAAGGAAAGTAGCGGCAGCCGAATTGCCCAACTAGTAATGGGATGAGAATTTACAAGCTGCCTCCCCAACCGTATTTTCGCGATAATGATATGTTAGTTGCTAACGATGGAATGCCAAGCCCAAAATCCCCGATAAAGGCATGCAAATATACTATTGATGTATCTGTTGGTAAGCATAGCCATTTGCGGATAAACTCTAACCAGTCTATCCATGTGTTTCAACGTCTTCCGGTGAACCACAGAGAGTGGGTATGAATAGGGCGAGGAATTAAAAACGTCCATAAAATATCCACTTGTTAAGACGGTTTTAGTGGCGCTTTAGTGACCGTCTGCATTTGTCTGCGAAGTTTATCCAAAAAAGAGAAAGACCATTTTTCTTTCCAGTTAATAGAAAGGTCAAGCATTGTAAAAGGTTCATTAGTTCGTATAGATGGGATTAAAATGCTTCCACAGTTAGGGGGATGTGTCCGGAACTATCAATTTTCCCTTTCCATGTACCACAATATTCGCACCCGCCGATTTTAGTTGATTAATAGAAAAACCGAGTAGCTCTAGGGGTTCGTGAAGACGACGTATGTGATTCTACAATGGCGCTCTATTTTATGCAATAATGATGACGTCGTCAGCATAAGCCAGGACGTCGACAGGACCTGCTGGA
>CALYDF020004321.1:0-19101 GCA_944474145.2 Dicrocoelium dendriticum
GCCTAATGCCATCCCAATGCCAGATTGCTCATCAGACACTGTCGCTCGCGCTTTTCTAGAGCGCTGGGTCTCACACTTTGGTTGTCCTGCCGTTGTGACAACTGATCGAGGTTCGCACTTCGCAGGCACATTTGCTCACCTTCTTCAGACCCTCGGCTGCCGTCACCTCCAAACGACTGCATTCCACCCTGCCGCCAACGGCATGGTTGGGCGTTTTCACCGCCAGCTGAAAGCTGCACTATGTGCACATGATAACGCAGACTGGTACGAAACGCTTCCCACCGTTTACGAAATACTGTCAAAGCCGACATTAACGCTGCTCCGGTCGAACTCGTTTATGGCTGCACATTGCGTCTCCCTGGACAATTAGTCGCCCCAACCCCGGAGAGGGCATGGAACTACAAGAGTTACATAGCTCGTCTGACGCACCACATGCGTCAGCTGCATCCCGCGAGACCCAGGGAACAACGCACTCCAGTGCACGTTCCGGAAGACCTTTCTACATGTTCCCACGTATTCTTACGTGTCGATCAAGTGAGACAGCCTCTCTCCGCACCTTACACAGGTCCATACCGTGTTATTAAACGGTCTTCAAAAACTTTGGTGATTGACCGTGGGGTAAAAGGGATACTGTCTCGATAGATCGCGTCAAGCCTGCGTTCATCGATGAACAACAGTTTGTTCCATCATCGACTTTAACGCAGTCTACAGAGCCACTTGTATCGACGCCCACCTTCTCAGCTCCATCACACGCCCAGTCATCAGGTTCGCCGCAAACTAATACCAGTCACGGTAGAAAAGTTCGTAAACCTGTTCGTTTCTCCGATTTTGTCGAACTCATCCACACCTCATGAATCTTTTTCATTTTCTCTCATCGTTTGTGTTATGTTTTCCGTTAGCAGAGTACATATCGGAATCTGTCCCCGAGTTTTTTTCCCCATCTATCAGATAAAGTCATGAGGCTGGCATGTTTGGGTCCGTCCGTTCAATGGTTGGCTGTTTCTCAATTGTTTTGGTCGTTTGGATGCTTTGGTCTACCCCCAACGCTTTGTCGTCTCGCCCACCCACGTTGGTCTTTGGATCGTGGTCTGCTTGGCTCAATTTGGCTCGCTCAGGTCGTTTGTCTGGCTCGCCTTCCTGGCTTTGGCTGCTCGTGTGCTTGGCTCGTTGTTTTTGGTCCCCCCACGGCTCGCCGGTACGAACAGGATTTCAGCTTCGTTGTGGCAGTGGATTAGAATGCGGTGGGGGGAGTGACCTCTCCCAAGCGCACCGTCCTTCAGCAGCGGTGAAAGGTCCTACCGGCCCCTTTTCTGGATTAGCCAGTTTTTTGTAGTCCGGTGTGCCCACTGGGACGGCCCACCGATGATGCATCCCAATCCACAAGAAGAATAAATAATCTAAATACCAACGAACTCCTATAATTCTGCCTTTCTTACATCTGCAAGCCACCATCGATCGAAGTCCTCGTCCCTCGGCCTTCTAGGAGGAGGCCTGTGTAGTGACAATGACATTTTATTTCATCAAGCATCGCCATCAGACTTGTACACATTTTGTTTTACTTTGCACTCCTCCAAAGCCTATATATACCGAACTGCATTTTGAACTGGGTCCGCCGTCTTGCCCGCGCGCTGCCGGCTGTTGTGCTCCGACGTGGTGTAACTCTGCTTCACCACTCTCTCCCACTGTCCTCAAGCTATATTTACATAGCTATTTTCTCAAGACATTCTTTTTATCTTGCCGTCTTCTGTCTTACTTGGCTACGGTTTTCTTGTGTAGCATTCGCCAAGTCGCTACACCAGAGCAAGAAACAGTGTCACCAACGGGGGACAAATTTTGAACTTGCCGGGATTCCTTCAAGTCTTCATTGGCATCGACGGAGGGCTTCTTATTCTTAGGCATTGTGCGATCCGAGAGAGTTGTCCAAGGCGAAGAGAAGTTGCAAATTCAGGAGCCCCGTTAAGCACTGTAACGCTACAAAGCGTTTGGAAATTTAAGCTACGCGTTCCCCACCGGAAAATTCAACAAAAGACCAGATCCGAACCTGAGAAAACGGTGCTATTTGTACAAATTCATCGTACCAAAGTAGAAATTACCTTAACGGTTTTCCAAACACAAAAGTTTACCAACAGATTGCAATCAGTTCCACCAAAGGTCCGTAAGCCAAGGTGCACACGAAACAAATGGACATAGAGGTGAGACCGAAGTTATGGGAAGGCACTTGAGCCAATCGTAAGCGTCCGCCAACGGGAACGGGCTGAGGACAGACAGACCTGTCACACTGGATACATGAGTTGTGGGAACACAAAATCGCTTATGTCAAGAGAACAATGACAGGTCCATGGGGGCGGGGTAAAGTTAAGATGAGTCACCGGGGTCACTCGCTAAGAGCATCGGAGCAGAGCACAACGGAATGGAAAGTAAGGGAGTTAGCAAACATAATCGATCCAGACGGCCGAGCAATGTAGAACTAGACATTCAACATGGGAGAGACTGAGGTGGTCAAAGTTCTTTCTACAGGTTCGTCGAAACTCGACGACTCCATACTCCGCCAACTTTGGACGAAATGTCTTCCGATAAACATCACAGCGATACTATCAGTTCTTAGCGACGATATCACACTGGAAAAGCTCGCAGAAGCTGCGGACAAAACGCACGAATGTTTCTTTAAAAATACTCTTAATCACGTAGCTGAGTCCACCACAGCCAGCCCATCTCACAGCACTACGCTTGATTCGATCAACGATAGAATCTCCCGTCTAGAACTTAGCATATCTGCTATTCGACGTGAACGCACTCCTAACCGAAGAAGTCCTCGTGCTCCGCGCCGCAGCACATCACGCTCACGTCAGCGGTCATACTGCTATTTCCACCGTCGCTTCGGTAAAGCAGCACGTAACTGTCGCCCGGGATGCAAATATCCGAAAGGAACTCCGGTTTCGCAACCGGGAAACGCCAAAGCCAGCCAGTAATGGCGACGGCTGTCGCTGGCCAAATCCTCAGTCGTCTTCTGTACGTGTTCGACTCCACGACTAAACTTCATTTTTTTGGTCGATACGGGCGCAGAAATCAGCGTTATACTACGTTCGTTGGAGAAACGCCCTCTGCAACAAGCTGGACTTACGTTACAGGCGGTTAACCAGACTAAGCTCGCGACATACGGCCAAAAGCTGTTACACCTAAGCCTTGGTTTACGACGCGACTTTCCTTTTATCTTTACCATCGCAGATGTCCAGAAACCCATACTTAGCATCGACTTCCTTAGCAAATTCGGCCTCGTTGTCGACCTACTTTACAGGAAGTTACGGGACGGCAGCACTTCGCTCACTGTCCCTTGCCATCTCGCCCCAGTCACTTCCGTCGGACTTCGCGTCCTCTTGCCAGACGCTACGCCTTATTCATCGTTGCTTCAGCAATTTCCTTCTTTGGTTCGCTCTACTACTGACTCTACCGAGTCTAAACACGACGTTCGTCATCATATCGTCACCACAGGTCCACCCGTGTCAGCCAAACCGAGACGTCTTCCACCTGACAAGCTCCAAGCGGCTAAACGCTAATTCGAGCACATGCTCAACTTCGGGATCATTCGCCCATCCAACAGTTGTTGAGCTTCCCCGCTTCATCTGGTATCCAAAAAGTCCGGTGATTGGCGTCCATGCGGTGATTACCGGGCACTCAACGCCGTTACTATCCCCGACAGATACCCTATCCCCCATATTCATGATTTTTCATTGGGATTGTCCGGGAAATCCGTCTTTTCCAAGATTGACCTTGTGCGAGCGTACCATCAAATTCCAATGGCATCTGAGGACATTGCTAAAACGGCCGTTATCACACCTTTCTGTTTGTACGAGTTCACTCGTATGCCTTTTGGCCTTCGCAATGCGGCACAGTCCTTCCAGCGCTTCATGGACCAGATCCTCCGTGGTCTAGACTTTGTTTTTGTCCACATTGACGATGTTTTCATAGCCAGTACCACGCCAGAAGAGCACTTGAATCACCTTCGACAAGTATTCGAACGCTTCCATCATCACGGGATAACCATTAATCCTGATAAATGTCTATTTGGTCAATCTAACGTCGATTATCTTGGTCACAAAATTGATAGCAAAGGCATTAGTCCCATCTCTGAGAAAACCCAGGCAATCATGGACTATCCACTGCCTCAATCCGTTAAAAACCTGCGCCAATTCCTTGGCATGGTTAATTATTACGGAAGATTCATTGACAATTGTGCTGCCGTTCTTCAGCCTTTGACTGATCTACTTAAAGGTAATCCAAAAAAGTTCATCATTACGCCAGAAGCCGAAACAGCGTTTGTTGCCATCAAGCAGAAGTTGAGCCAGGTAACATCCCTTAGCTACTTGGACACCGACGAGAAAGCCACTCTCGTTCTCAAGACTGATGCCTCACAATCCGCTGTCGGCGCTGTACTACAACAACTAATCGGCAATGAGGTTCAGCCGCTGTCTTTCTTTTCTCGGAAGCTACAACCAGCACAAACGAGATATAGTACTTTCGGTCGCGAACTTCTCGCGATCTACTTGGCCCTCAAACACTTTCGTCATTTCCTTGAAGGACGACGTTTTGTAATTCTGACGGACCAAAAGCCTTTGGTCTACACTTTTCGTGCCGCTTCCGATCGCTATTCTCCGACATCTGGATTACCTCTCACAATTTTGTGTCGACATTCGCTACCTCGATGGTCCAAATAATGTTGTCGCTGATGCACTTTCACGTGCTCACCTACATCAACTGTCGTCCTCTCCAATAGACCTTGAGGAAATGTCTGTTGCCCAGAACAACGGTCCTGAACTCGCTCAGCTTCGATCGAATACCACATTGAAATTCTTGCAGTTACCAATTTTAAACTCAGACGCAAGGATTTACTGCGATGTCTCCACCGGTAAGCCAAGACCGTTTGTTCCACAGTCTTTCCGGCGAACCTTCTTTGACCATTTTCATGGATTATCGCATCCTAGCATTCGATCTACTGTGGAGTTGATTACTGATCGTTTCATCTGGCCTAGTATGCGCTCGGATATCCGCCAATGGGCTAAACACTGTCTCAGCTGCCAGAGCAGCAAAGTACACAGACACACTATCTCTGCCCCCGGAACATTCCCACTACCTGAGGCGCGTTTTAGACATGTCCACTTAGACATAGTCAGACCGCTTCCTCCATCGAACAATTTCACTTTCATTTTGACTTGTGTTAACCGTTTTACTCGTTGGCCGCATGCCATTCCTCTACGTAGGCAATTATCGCAAGCTCTTCCAGCTAATCCGCACCACTGGTCCGAGGAAACCAGGCGTCAGTGAGACAATCAGGGACAGCGCGGGTGCGCTGATACACAATAAGGAGCGCCGTATGGCTCGTTGGGCTGAGCACTTTGAACATCAGTTCAGCTGGCCCCCTGCTCCCGGACCTCTTCCTACTCAGGTGATGCAGGACGAGCCATGGACGGTTAGTTTAGAGCCTCCGTCGGAGGCCGAGGTCCGAAACGCGATCACAGCCCTCAATCGTTTTCGTGCCGCTGGCCCGGATTCCCTCCCACCTGCACTATTTAAGGATGGAGGTGAGGTCCTCTGCAAAGCACTGACCTCCCTATTTGAACGTATTTGGAACGAAGAGAGTGTGCCGGCTAATTGGAGCGAATCGATTATAGTGGCAATATACAAAAAGGGCAGTCGCACAGACTGTGCGAACCACAGGGGTATTAGCCTAACGCCAGTTGTGACAAAATTACTGGCCTCGATTATCGTTCGTCGCCTCACTGCAGAACGGGAATCTCGGATTAGAGAAGAGCAGGCCGGTTTTCGCCCAGGACGTGGCTGTATAGACCATATATTTACTTTGCGGCAGGTGCTAGAGGAGCGCCACGCATACCGCAGACCGACAATAGCTGTGTTCCTGGGTTTCAACAGTGCGATCGATTCTGTTCCAATTACTTGCGCGGTAAGGTATTCCCACGAAAGATGTGAACGTCATTCGTGCACTGTACTCTAGCACTACAGGCCGCGTCAGGGTCTATGGTGCCCTATCGGATAGCTTTTCGACTACAAGTGGCGTTCGTCACGGTTGTCCGATTTCCCCATTTTTGTTCACTTTCGTCGTGGATTCTATCATGGAGTGTTCCCATGACGTAGGTGTTGAAGTGCTGCCTGGTGAAAGGTTAGTTGATCTAGATTATGCGGACGATATCGTGTTGCTTTTCGACAATGTTGAGGCGGCACAATCAACCCTGAATAGCCTATCCAGAGTGGTCCCATTATTTGGTATGCACTTCGCACCTTCAAAGTGCAAAGTGTTGCTGCAGGGCCACCAGCCACTCGATGACACCTTGACGCTTGCTAACGAGGAACTCGAGGTGGTTGATCAATTCACTTATCTTGGCAGCTGCATTAGCAATGATGGGTGCATAGAAACTGACGTGAGCTCACGCATTGCAAAGGCCAGAGCTGCCTTCTTGAACCTGCGTCATCTTTGGCGACAGAAGGGAGTTTCCCTCCTTCTGAAAGGCCGTGTATACAAGGCCACAGTGAGGGCCGTTCTGCTCTATGGTAGTGAAACTTGGCCCCTTCCGTCTTGAAGATCTGAGGCGCCTTCAAGTCTTTGATCATCGTTGTTTGCGAAGCATTGCTGGTGTCGGATGGCACCAGCGTGTCCGCAACGATGATGTGCGTAGGCGAGTACTAGGTGGTGATGATCATGCTAGCTCCCTAAAACAACAGATAGCACTGAATAAGTTGCGTTGGCTCGGGCACGTGCTACGGATGCCTGGTCACCGTTTACCTAGGAGGGCCTTGTTCAGTCTACCAGGTGTCGGATGGCGCAAGGCTCGAGGTGGACAGAAGTTGACTTGGCAGCGGGAAATGAAGTCACTGACGACCAAACTGGGTGCCGTTGGTCCGTCTCGCCTTCCGGGTTGGAGTCCACGTGACTCACCTTGTGCTTGGCTCGAGACTTTACAGGACATGGCTCGCAACCGACACCAGTGGCGCGTCTGCTGCCGTCTCCTAATCGGATTGTCTGTTTAAAGTGTGTTTGGTGCTGAGTTATCTGCGAGGTAATGGCTGATTATGACGCGTGGCAGTGAAAGCCGCAAGGAAGCTGTCTCGCCGATGCCGCCTTATCTTTGCACGATAGCCAGCTGTTTGTGACGGTATGTTGTTAAAACAAGGTGTAGGCGCCTTGACCCGGAATGTTTGCTTAGGGCATTAAGGTTTTCAGGTAAGTCCCCCTTCTCTCCCTCTTCTTATTCTTTATTTCATAGGTCCTCATGGTTGTATGGCAGCGAAGCATCAGTTCAAATGGCTGATGTACTGCTGTTGATGATGATGATGATGATAATGATGATTCCTCTACGTGACACATCTTCAGAATCTGTTGCCCGTGCATTTTTCGACTCATGGATTTCCTTTTTCTGTGTGCCATCTACGATCACTACAGATCGAGGATCTCAGTTTACTTCCAACTTGTTCCGCGACTTGAATCGTCTGTTGGGTTCTACCCACATTCGGACAACTGCTTATCATCCCGCTTCGAATGGCCTTGTCGAGCGTTTCCATCGACAGCTTAAATCCGCCATCACAGCTAATTCACCTGATCCACATTGGTCTGAACGCATCCCAGCTGTCCTTCTTGGTACCCGTAATACCGTCAAAGAGAATATTGGATGCAGCCCTGCCGAACTCGCCTTGGCACCACTCTCAGACTTCCAGGTGAGATGATTTTGCATTCCCGAGTCACTGGTGAGATAGATCCTGTGTCCCACGCCGAACGTCTTAAACAACACTTCCGAACAATTCGACCTACGTCTACTCGCCTCACTGCTCGCGAACAACGAATTCATCCGGACTTACGCACTTGTCCTTTTGTTTTCATTCGCATTGATGCAGTTCGCAAGCCGTTGACACCCCCTTATGAAGGTCCTTTCAAAGTGTTGTCACGGAAACCTAAGTACTTCATACTGGAAAGGAATGGATCGAAAGAAGCTGTGAGTACTGACCGTCTTAAACCCGCTTATGTTGAGCCTGCCGTTACTTTGACTGATCCTCAGTTGTTACCCCCTGTTGGTCAACCGACTGATTCCAATGCTCCAGAACCTTCATGCGCTCGCCCAACGAGTGATCCCAAGCACACACGCTCAGGACGTTCTGTGTCTTCCCCCTCCAAACTAGCTGAGTTTGTTCCCTAATTAGCTATATCGAGCGTTACCTTACCAGTTCACGCTCTACGGGGGGAGTTATGTAGTGGTTATTAATCTTACACATTCTGTCTTTCTTCTCATCAACTTTATCATGACATCTTTTGTACAGTTTGTTTGAATTAATGATTACAATACACTTCTTCGTGCCCCGCGTTCCGTCGTGCTGCTTTCTGGCTGTGCTGCTTCTTCGTGTGTACGGTGCCGTCCAGTGTGCTTGCGAATCGGATAGTATACTCGGAATTATTATCGAACGTCTATTTCCATTGTGCTCGACGTGTGCTACAGGTATAGCGCAACCTACGACTCGAACTTAACTGTGATCAGACTGTGAGTTGCCCCTTTTCAACTTTTTGCCTTTTATTAAGGGGTTGAAACCTTCCTAGTATTTTTCGACCACTACACTTACCGGACGTGTAACGTACATGACAGCCGAGGCAAAGGTGACGTGGAGGCGGACCGGCAGTGGGGGATCAACCATATAGGCAGCATGGATGTACGACGGTTCTAAAAGCCAGATATTAATAGCACACATACGTACGGGGTGTGCAACAGACAACATCGCGGCGGCGAAGGTGACTTAGAGGCTCAGCAGTGTTGGCGGATTAACAATATAGGCAGCGCAGATGCACAGGTTGACTAAAAGCAACTTAATAACAGCTTATAGACTTACCGGAGGTGCAACGGACAAGAGAACAGCGGCTAAGGTGACATTGGGGCTGACCAGTAGTGGTGGATTAACCATATCAGCGGCGCAGATTGACGGGTTGGCTAAAAGCCACTTGTTAACAGGGGATACACTTACCGGACGTGAAACGGAGTAAATAGGGGCGGTGACGTGGACGTGCATGCTCTCCCGGAGACCATGGTTTATGCTGATCATCATCATCATCAACAGCAGTACATCAGCCATTTGAACTGATGCTTCGCTGCCATACAACCATGAGGACCTATGAAATAAAGAATAAGAAGTGGGAGAGAAGGGGGACTTACCTGAAAACCTTAATGCCCTAAGCAAACATTCCGGGTCAAGGCGCCTACACCTTGTTTTAACAACATACCGTCACAAACAGCTGGCTATCGTGCAAAGATAAGGCGGCATCGGCGAGACAGCTTCCTTGCGGCTTTCACTGCCACGCGTCATAATCAGCCATTACCCGGCAGATAACTCAGCACCAAACACACTTTAAACAGACAATCCGACTAGGAGACGGCAGCAGACGCGCCACTGGTGTCGGTTGCGAGCCATGTCCTGTAAAGTCTCGAGCCAAGCACAAGGCAAGTCACGTGGACTCTAGCCCGGAAGACGAGACGGGCCAACGGCACCCAGTTTGGTCGTCAGTGACTTCATTTTCCGCTGCCAAGTCAACTTCTGTCCACCTCGAGCCTTGCGCCATCCTACACCTGGTAGACTGAACAAGGCCCTCCTAGGTAAACGGTGACCAGGCATGCGTAGCACGTGCCCGAGCCAACGCAACTTATTCAGTGCTATCTGTTGTTCTAGGGAGCTAGCATGATTATCAGCACCTAGTACTCGCCTACGCACATCATCGTTGCGGACACGCTGGTGCCATCCGACACCAGCAATACTTCGCAAACAACAATGCTCAGAGTCTTGAAGGCGCCTCAGATCTTCAGACAGAAGGGGCCGTCTCACTACTATAGAGCAGAACGACCCTCACTGTGGCCTTGTATACACGGCCTTTCAGACGGAGAGAAACTGCCTTCTGTCGCCAAAGATGACGCAGGCTCAAGAAGGCAGCTCTGGCCTTTGCAATGCGTGAGCTCACATCAGTTTCTATGCGCCCATCGTTGCTGATTCAGCTGCCAAGATAAGTGAAATGAGCAACCACCTCGAGTTCCTCGTTAGCAAGCGTCAAGGGGTCATCAAGTGGCTAATGGTCCTGCAGCAACACTTTGCACTTTGAAGGTGCAAAGTGCATACCAAATAATGGGACCACCCTGGACAGACTATTCAGGGTTGATTGTGCCACCCCAACATCGTCAAAAAGCAAGACGATATCTTCCGCATAATCTAGATCAACTAACCTTTCACCAGGCAGCACTTCAACGCCTACATCGTGAGATTCCGCAACGGAACACTCCATGATAGAATCCACGACGAAATTGAACAAAAACGGGGAAATCGGACAACCGTGACGAACGCCACTTGTAGTTGAAAAGCTATCCGATAGGACACCATACACCCTGACGCGGCCTGTAGTGTTCGAGTATAAAGCACGACGGATGTTCACATATTTCATGGGAACACATTTACGCGCAAGTAATTCGAACAGAATCGGACGCACTCCTGAAATCGAGGAAAATTAACAGCAGATACACTAACCGAAGGTGAAACGGACTGGATATCGGCGGCAAAGGTGACCTGTGGGCTTATCAGTAGTGGCGGATTAACCATATAGGCAGCATTGATATACAGCAGTTCTAAAAGCTACTTATTAACAGCGGAAACACTTACCGGACGTACAACGGACAAGCTAGCTGCGGCGAAGGTGACGTGGAGGCGGACCAATATTGCTGGATTTACCATATAGGCAGCATGGATACACAGCAGTTCTAAAAGCCACTTATTAATAGCGGACATACTTACCGTAGGTGAAACGGACTTCATAGCCGCGGCAAAGGTGACGTAGGGGCTTACCAGTAGTGGCGGATTAACCCTATAGGCAGCGCAGATGGACGTGTGCTATAAAAGGCACTTGTTAGCGGCGGATACACTTACCGGACGTGCAACGGACTTGATAGTGGCGGCAAAGGTGACGTGGAGGCGGACCAATATTGGCGGATTAGCCATATAGGCAGCGCAGGTGGACGTGTTCTCTAAAAGCCACTTGTTAACACTTGGTTGAGAACCCTATTCGTTCTCCTGTCTAGGCCTGGGCAACCTGACAGTATCCTGCCCACGCAATACAATGAATCTTTCCTTAAGCAGTGTACTGATGCTCCGGCCACCGCACAGTCTAATCAACGGTGACCTGTCTGCTGCATCCAGCATGGTGCATAGGGGTTTGGATTCTACTGCTCAAGCCTTCCCATCTTATTATACCCCTCTTATCCACCCCAATCGTCCTGTTCCAGCTTCACTTTTATCCTCCCCGTTTTCAACCCCCAGAATCATGACCCTCCCACACCTTGTTTCAATACTCCCTTCGCTTGTAGATTAAACTCACATGTGAACGAGGAGCGTCGTTCCTGATACGGTATTCCAGGACTCCTGTCGACAACTGAACGAGGTACTTCGTCACAGAAGCAGCTGGGCACTGTAGTGCCCGCTGGGGATCTGAACGCTCAAGTTGGAAAATTAACCACTGATGAACTGCATATTGGCGGCCAACATGGTGTAGGTTCCCGTAATAATAACGGTACGTGCTTAGTTTATTTGTGATGATGGTGGATTATTTCCTCCGATCACTAATTTTCGACAGAGAAACCGCCGTAGGGTGCCTTGGCGCCCATTACCTTCTAACCACCTATGGACGCAAAACCATCACATTGCGATAACGTTACAATGCAGAGGCTTCATCCAGAAATGTCGCTGGATTTGGAGTATATGTGTAGACACGGACGATGCACTTGTGTGTGCAGACCAACGGAAGCGTTTAGTGGACGCCCAAGAGGACATCGTGCGCGCATTGACACCAGGTAACTGGGGAACCCAGGTAGTCTGAATGCCAGTGATCGCCCAGACCCGTGGTCTGTCCCTCTAGAACCACCCTTCGCTCAAAAGTCGAACGTGAGATCGCAATGTTGAAGTTAAATAACATCGCGGGATGCCATGATATTCCTACAACACTCGTGAAATTCGGGACCCATGTCCTTGTCGATGATTTACGGAGAGCTGCCGTCGCCGAGTTACATCTCCAACGGTGTGAGACAGGGATGTCTGTTGTCACCTTTTCTCTGCTAATTCACTGTTGACGAAATAATAGAAATCACATTCACAGGACTGCATTTCATGACTTATAGTATGTTATTGGTGTTGACCTAATGTGTGACAGGTGAAAAATTAGCCAAGGCACTGGCCAGGTTAGCACTGGCTGTCCGTCACTTCGCGCTTGGCTTCCCACCATCGACGTGCAAAGCATTCCTCAAACACTGGCCTAGACCGCCTACTACGTTGACCGTTGATGTGAAGCTATAATTCGTTCAAATTTGAACTACCTGTGAAGTTGTAGCAGCCCCGGTGGGATGGAATATGACAAAACGAATCGTTTAGCAAAAGCTCTAGGCGCTGTTTGTGCAGCTTCAACGGGTGACCTGGGAGACTAGGCAGCTTGGAGGGACTAAATAGCCAGGACAAGTCCGGACCGATCTTACCCGTTAAGGTACGGTAAGTGAGGATCAAGTATCCTCTAATTCCGCGGTAGTGCATTGAGTACATACCCAAGCTAAGCAAACGTTCGGAATACGTTTGACTCCGTAATACTTGCACTAACCTTGTACCCACTCGCAATACCCTCTCCAGTTCCATTTTGTCTCTTACAAGACAAGGTGGACAAGCCTGGATACAGTAGTCTAAGTGAGATCGCACAAAAGCTGAGAACAGCTTCACAAAAATATTGGCCGTTAGGACACCGAAGGAGCGGCGAATAAACCACATCATCCGGCAACCTCAACAAGCAGCCTTCCTCCAATTTTCCCCAGAGTGAAGCAATGAGGTATGGGTGATACCTAGATCAACCTGCTGAGTGACAACAGGGATTTCACGTCCACCAACTCGATAGCGCGTGGGGGGACTAGCACCTCCAATGCGGAGAACAGAACATTTCGCCTGGTTTATGGGCATCAACCATAAGGTTGACCAATCCCAGAGCCTATCCAAGGCACTCTGCAGTGCCTCAGAGCCACCATGGATATTCACTTTATTCCAGAGCTTGAGGTCATCAGCAAACCATAGTGACGGTACCCCAAGCTCCTGGGATAGGTCATTGACATAAATTGCGAAAAGCAACGGCCATAGAACAGAGCCCTGCGGAACGTTACTAAGAACAGCTTGTCTAAGCGAAAGGCTACGCCCCACGCCTACACACTGTTCTCCTGCCCCTCTAGGAAAGCAGAGACGCATTCAAGGGCCGGCTCCAGATATCCCATACGATCTCAACTTCAATGAGAGTCGTTGATGTGGGACAGTATCAAAGGCTTTCGAGAAGTCAACGAAAAGCACGTCGATGGCGTGACCGTTGTCTACTGCCTCAGCCCAGCTTTCACGAGCTACAAGTAAATTTGTCAGACATGAAAATCCCTTACGGAATCCGTGCTGGGCCGCACTGAGAAGGTTAAACTTAATCAGGTGATTCTCCACCGAATCCCTGACCAATTTTTCAAACAACTTAACTACTACACTTGTTAAGCTGACAGGCCGGTAGTTCGCGGGCAGAACTCTGTCCCCGCCCTTAAAAATCGGACAGATGATTGCCTTCTTCCATTCCGAAGGTAAGGCACAGCTGTCGAGTGATATTGTAAACATGCATGTCAGAGGGCCACTTAGCTCAGCGGCCAATTCATGCATCAGCTTCGGATGAATTGAATCAGGGCCAGAAGCTTTGGAAGGATTTAGCCCTTGCAATAGCCCGAAGACTTGTGTCTCCGTTATGCTGATTTCAGTTAGGCAAGAATCCTCCGGAACTTTTGTGACCAGCTCAACCTGAGGTAGAAAGGCCTCATGAGAAAAGACACCAGTATACTGTTCGCTAAGTATACAGGCATTATCATAGTCGGTATGCCCATGGGTCCCGTCCGCTCGTAGTAAAGCCGGTATAGACGAGTTTGTACCGCTACGTCTCTTTACGTAAGCAAAGAACTTCTTTGGGTTTTGTTACGGCTGCGTTAGCCAAGTCCTCCTCGTACTGAAGAACGAAGCGTTCTAAGATGATGCTTACATTTAATTTCTAACCGCTCGATAGTTTCATAGGTGCTGGTTGATGAAGCCGCTTGATAAGTTCGCCAGTACTTAGAGCGCTTCCTGAGCAGGTATTTTCCTGTATGATCTATCCATGGAGGCTGCGCCCGTGTCACCCTTCTCTTAGTGAGTGGGATGTGGGGAGCATTGATCACGGTGCGGTATGCCTTAAAATTTTCCCCGGCTGTCTCAAAGGTGTCAGCCACGATGATCGCGCAACGTAAGACTGAAGCTTTGTCACGCATTGCGTTAAAGCCTGCCTGCAAAATATTTGGACATGCCTTAGCGGTAGCTCGATGACACTTAGTTAGAGCACATCGAAAGGATATGCAGACATGGCCACTGGCTCCTAGAGGACAGTCGTAGGTAATATCACTCACGAAATCGTGTGACTTCGCAAAAATGAGATCCAAGGTAGACGGAATTTGGTTGCGCATATAACTAGTCGGGAGGTACACGAACTAATGCAAAGGCAGTTGTAATGTTAGCTCAAGGAGATCCAAACCGAAAGTCCCCACCGCTAAACTGCAAGATAGATCCGCCCAGCAGACTTCAGGGAGGTTGAATTCACCCAGTATTTGACACCTATTGGCAGCCTGAGTACGAATAAATTCAATAACCGCCCTGGAGATACTGCCAGGACTTCGATATACCAATGCCACCGTAACCTGAGCAGAGGAGGTGCACACAATAGTCGAGAGGGCTTCAACAGTTTGATCCGGCGACTGGAACACACAAGCCCTCAACACATCGAGTTTACAACCCACATAAAGAGCGACGCCTCCACCTTGGCGGCCAACGGAGCGATCGCATCTAAGCAGTGCGTAGCCTGGAAAACACTTCACCGTCTGTGATATCCGGGGACAGCCACGTTTCGGTGATAGCAATTATGTCGGGACGAGATTTGTCTACAAGTAGACCCACCTCGTGTGCCTTGTTCCTTAGGCTACGCACATTGCTAAGCACTACCTGAAAGAACTCGGCACGACCAGCCCTGGGTCATGCGCTACCAGGAGAGGTCCTGGTAAGGCAGAATTTGACTTCCGGCTGACCACCGGAAAGCCCACAAGACGAAGGCACTGCTCACCAGCTTCCATTAACTTCAGTCGATCTGCTAGTGGGAGGTCCGGCTGTACGCTGACATTACTACCCTTGAGTTTGAATGCAAAGCGCATTAACGCTTTGCGTTCCTCCGGGGTTTAGAGGACTACGTGAAGTAGTTGGGGTCGCGGATTTGGCGTGCCTACAGGGACGTTCCCCAACCTGGTTAGTTACCTGATAGTGACACCGGGGAAAACAGGTGGAGGCACCTTGTAGACGCACAGCTTAAACCACTGGAGGTCCTCCAGCATGCGTTCCTTTGGAAGAGCTGCCGCGGATTCAGCAAGGTTACGAAAGATAACGCTACTATCAGTAAAAGAATCACCTCGACGCGGCGTATTCACTCCTAGCCTCTTCGACTCGACCTCAGTTTCGACCGGTTTGGCAGATGACATGGCGCGTTTCTTCGCCAAGTGAGCTGGAGTAATTGAGGTTTAGGCTTTATTCTCTGCCTCCAACTCCCTCACCGGTTTAGTCTTTTCATCATTACATGGAATATCTGGAACTTACATTCTGCAGAAAACGCATTCATCAGTATCCTCGCCATGATATGATTAGCAGGGCTGATGGAACCACCTTCAGCATCTGTCACACATCAACCAGGAGACATCGCTACAAAGCGTTCCAAAGTCCTCCTCCTGCAGACACAATTCACAAGCAGTTGTTGAAATCTGGAAACTTGCACTACCATGTGCATGATGTTTGCTCTGCGTTCGGCATCTAGCGATGGCAGTCGTCGGCAGCCGACGAAATTGCGTAGCGCACGTTGCGCTGGTACCTGGAGCCGGAGTTACAACAGGATGGATCAAGGGTTCGTTGCGTGCACGTTTCCGATGCTTTGCGTTCCCCACAGAGACCACCGTAGAGGAAGTTGACGGGCCTGGGATGGTTTCCTGACTGTCATCCATCATAATGCGGTGCTCAAAGTTTGTCGACATTTCAACGGAGCTCAAGGCAATATCATGCACCTCATTTTCACAATGACCTCGCAACAAACGTGGTACGTTTGCCGTGCACGGCGGTATACTTTCTGAACAGTTTGACGTGTCGCAGTGAAGGTTGTAATCCAACTTAGTGGAGATAACATTCCCGAAACACGCAAAAGATGCAGGGCTTTCAGATATCCATCTAAGCCGAGAATTTGGACGTTCACATTGGTTTCCCCAAGCTCCTGTTGCAAGCAAGGAATCATTATGAGCCTGTCTATCTCATTGTATGCATGTCCAGCTGCTGAGACCGTTGCACGTTGACCGCAATCCAAGTTCTCCGCCGTTTCAGATTGTACCCCTGTATCAATCAAGCATACACATCCTTGAAGAACACCGCAGGCATTCTGATCCTCCTCCACCGTAACGTGCAATATATGACCGCAAGGCATACGCCAATGATGATAGAAAGAACAGTCACAGTTACTGCCCTGGTGTATGCAAACGCGGTAGACAGCAGACCCGGATTCTGACCTCATCCGGAACGGTCTATCCGGCAGGACACCGATAATAGTCGTGCGCTGATAATGCCTCATCACCCTTTAGCGAGCATATGCCGTCTATATGTTTACAAGTTCTGATATCACAAATACATCGCCAGCTGCATTACTTCACATGCACTCCGTCTCTAACTGAGTGCCATGAAGATCAGCCATACCTTTCGCACGATGAACGATCACCTCGAAAAACGCCCGTAAGAAGAAACGCTCGCTCAAAGTCCGTTTAAGCTGCATATTTTCATTCGCCACTTGATTAGTAGAATTGCATCTGAACATAATGACATACCGTAATTGATGCGTCGCCCAACATCTCTACCAGCGTATCCATGTTCTACGGAAATACGGGATGCCTTCCGTATTTATCTGCTGAATGGTTTCTAGCATTCCGTGGTAACGCGTCTCCTCAGGCGCGAATATCAGGTTCCTCAGCAAACGGATCAGAAAAGCTTTTTCCGGTGGGTCCGTCTGTTTGTCCCGTAACATGTGGACACAGCACAAAACCATGCAAGCCTCCGGATATACCTCCCTGAAAGCCTTTACTTGTTGCGCGTGTTTGTCTATCACAATAGTCAGAGCGGATGACGCGCTAGGAACCATTGCACGCATAGCTGTTACCGCCTCCAACAACTCTCCGTCGTCTCATTTAGTAACAAGGCGTAACAAAAGGACATCCCACCTAGTGACGTCAACGAACATGCAGTGCCATAGAATGTAGTCCCAGTAACTAACCTGGTTTGTTGAATCTGCCAGTATAACTTCCTCGTATCGTGCAACTAACCTCCGAATGCACGCAGGTACGAAGAACAGGAATCGCACCACCAACAGCTCCCTCACAACGGTACTTGAAACTTCGCTTTCCAGCATGGTGATTACATGTTCCACCTCACTAGTTCTCCGCCTGACTCCGGTGCCTCAGATGTTATAAATCACGTCTGGTAATACGGATGCCGTATTCCGTTAACACGAAATTCTTGATTTCACGTCTGACGAAAAGACTTCATCAACTTTAATACCGCCGATACTTGTACCGCATTAAGCCGCAGATTAGCAGGATAAAGCCAAGGTTTCCCTAACTGGAACACATGCGAATGCTTCAAGCAGGCGCGGCCAATCTCATAATACCTGCCTTTCAGCACCACAGAAAATCGGGTCTTGCAGTTGTAGCACCTATAACTGAAAGATTTAACAGCCGTCAAATTATTTAGTGGGTTGCCTATTCCGGGAGCCCAGAGAGCGATTCCAGAAGACAGATCGAGTTGCAGGGAAACTTTTATTGGTTCAGCAAAAGATTCCCTGTTAGCTAGCCATAAACGAACGACACCGTGGACGCTCTAGCTAGGGGAACGGATCAAGCACAGCACACAGGGCAGTTGCGCGTTGCAACCGAAACGAGCGCCAAGCAAAAAATGGCGATGAGCAAGTAAAGCATTCGAACTCAGCAATCAGTTCAACAAACCACACCGGTTGCCTAAGTGTACAATTAGAGAATCTTGGTTAGAATTTTACACAGGCAAACCGTGGAATCTCCAGACTGCTACATAGCCCTCTCCCAGAAGTTACTGTGTAAGCAGTCCTTCGATCTACGTGAGGACTGTCCTTTCGCGGGCCAGCCTTCTGCGAGACCAGGTTGTGAAACCCGATGCAGCTGCTGGGGGAGAACCATGCAATCGGACCCTAGCGGGCTCCCGCCCGTGTCCTCCCTACGGTGTCGAAACTGTAAAAAAACTGTTTGTGGGGGGGACAGTTAATAAAGTTCACGTAGGCAGTTGAGCAGGAAGATTGTTGAACTTCCAGTTGACGTGCGGAGATCCAGCGAAAGTGAAACCGAGGTGCAACCAACCGACGGTGTATATAGAAAGCAAATGAAAAAGCAGCATAAATGCATAGCAATACACAAAAGAGTGCAAAGCGAAAAAAGTGCAAAGCTTTTTTTGGGTTTTCAAAAAGTTTTGCTCTTTTTTGGTAGTTTCAAAACGTTTTGGTCTTTTTTTGTGGATTTTCAAAAACGTTTAGTAAGAGCAGAAAATTTCTAAGGCACGTTCTACGTAACATAGTAAGTGCTGACAAAGTCTGAAAAACGAACCTTAGGTTTGAGCTTCCTACCGCTTTGATTGATAGTAGGGCGAGTAGGAGTGCTGTCGGTTGTGGTTGTCGGTTCTGCAGGAGCGGACTGACTCGTCTGAGGTTGCGGTGCCAGCTGTGATGGCACAGACTGTGAAGGTGCTTGTTGCACCGGCGAGTCAGACTTGTCGAAGAATGCTGGCTTGAGTCGATCAATGGTGATCGTCTCAGTGGTGTTGCGTCGTGGCTTGCTTATGTCGGGATCAGCTTGTTGGGCAGCAGCCATGGCGGCTAGCTCAATGTTTGTGCCAGGCGCTAAGCTGATC
>CALYDF020004322.1:0-19053 GCA_944474145.2 Dicrocoelium dendriticum
AACGTCGTCCGCGTAGAGAAAAAATTTAACATAATTTTGCCCAGCAGATTGTTTATGATGACGGAGAATAGACGAGGCTCCCTTAAGGAATTATATGGCATTTCACATACAACATGAATTGGGACTGAGATGGATTGACGTATTCTCACCTCTAGACCTCTGTGGGAGAAGATTTCAAATGCACTCGAGGTGACGGTCCCAATGCCATATTTTTGATGTTTTGCTAGAAGGATACGATGGTTCAAGCGGTAGAATTCCTTAGAGAAATCAAGGTGAGCCACATGAACTCCTGTGTTTGCATCCACCGGGTGGATCAACTATCTCGTGTTAACAATAGTTTGGTTGTGTAAGACCGATTCTGGCCGAAGCCGCATTGCTGCTGAGTAACGTCGCCAAGCCATCCAAATAAGACATAAGTACGTCGGGAAGGATAGCCTCCATAAGTTTGGAAAAACTGGCAGATGAGTCACTAATCGATAAGTGGCTGGGTCAGAACGACTACACGCTTTGTAAATTGCCGTTATTACCCCGTGTTTCCACATTGCAGCGAATTGCCTATCGTTAAGGCAGTGTTGGAACAGCCGCACCAAGTTATAAGCCAAAACGTTTGCGATATAGCAAGCGCCTTTAGGTGTGTCGTCATTGCGTGGACAGGCGTGCAGGCGCATGGATAACAGGTTGCTCAAAAAAAACGATTGTGGTAAAATGTATATAATATATTCTGTGGAAGTAACACGGTTATAGAAGATTCAGAAGACCAGAGGATGCAATGAAACGTTGGTGCATATTGTTAATGCAGAATAATCGACGCTTCTTCAGCAGTCCGAGTAAGATCATCCGCATTTTGAGGAGGAGGGAATAAAACGTTCACCTTGCGGTTACTATTCACTTGCTTCTACAGAAGATAAGTATACCATGTGTGGCAAGCCATGACGAGTTGTTCGTTACCATACATAAGCTGCCCTATTCGGTTTAAACGACGACACGTTTCTCTGAGGCATTGTCATCGTTTCAGATGACATACTAACCACAGAGTTAAACTTACGGATGACATGTTCCCGGGCAATATAGGATGCATCCTCGGTTAGGAAACTCCGATCGATCTCTTCAACGAGGTGTGTTAAATGGTCTTCACTTGTAATATTTTGGTGACGTTTGAGTTCTTTCCTCAAAGTATTCAGAATAACAAGTGTTCACGAAATATCAAGTCGCTTGATTACTGTGGACCAGGGGACTAACTGCTATCATTCTCTTGATCATACTTTCGCCCGTGGTGAATGTTAGGTCCCATATGGATGGCCCGTTATTTCCACTGACTTTGTTGGACGAAGTAAAGACGCCATAAAGCAAAACATCTGAGACAAGTTCATGCAGGTCTGCTTTGGATTGCTCTCTTGGTGTGGCCTGGGATTCTGCGGCAAATAATTTGAAAGCGCCAGTGACTAGAACGCATCTGTAGTTCCTGATTATCACCTGTCTCAACACAACCAGCAAATTGCAGTCCATCTCAGGTGTAGACGACACTGGGTGCTAAACAACAATCACTAGGCCAAGGTGGTTCCATCGCAGCCGTAAGCTGCACCAAATGGAGTCAGGTAAATTGGTATGCGAATCAAGATTGGGTTCACGCTGCAGGTTGTTACGGAAGTATAGGGCTACACCACCAACTTAGCTGTCTCGATCAATCAGGACAACGGACATCCTTGTTACCGGGAATTCGACATTTGTTATCCCATTGACCAAAAACATTTCATTGAGAGCAAAGTGATCCCAATATTTTGACGCATGAGGAAATCTTAATTCAACTAATGAACAATGAACAATGAATTTATACGGGTTAAGAAGCGTTGCTTTACAAGGCCCGTTGGATAGTTGGTGGGGACATCAACATAACAATTATGATGTAGAGGATAGTAAAATAGTTAATACTTTAAATACGAAAATAAGGACTTATCGTTTGCTTCGCTGCTTCGCTGAGCACCGCTCCAGCCGAACTTAACAGCCTTAACTGCAATATTGAGGATGTACGCAAGATTCTAGCAAATCTTGACGGGACGAAACCTGCTGGGCCAGATGGTATACACCCATTAATCCTCAAGTCATTATCGACCATAATTGCACCTTCTGTAACTGAACTGTTTAACAGGTCACTATGCACTGGTCTACAACCGGACGACTGGAAATGCTCAGTCGTGAAGCCTATACCGAAAGGTGGTAACCCAAGCAAAGTGGATAACTACCGGCCGATCTGCCTGATGGCAGTTTTGGCAAAGACGCTCGAGAAGATCGTGAACAAGAGCCTTCTGCAACTTCTCGAGTCGAAAAACCTGTTAATCTCCGCACAGCATGGTATCCTGAAAGGTAGTTCGTGCATCACCAACCTACTGTTGACGAGGCACGAATGGTTACAAGCGCTGAACAAAGGCCAATCGGTTGACGTCATTTACATTGACTTCAGTAAGGCTTTGGACAAGGTTAACCATGCAGTGCTACTTGACAGAGTGAGGATGTGCGCTGTTGGTGGTTCGCTGCACAAATGGATCAGCAATTTCCTTATTGATCGGAAGTGGATAGTCCAGGTGGACAACCATCTAACCGACTGGTATCCATCGAGCAGCGGCGTGCCCCAAGGCACTGTACTGGGACCGATATTGTTTCTAACCCATATAAACGATGTGCCTCAGCTACTACAATCACATTGTGCTTTGTTCGCAGATGACTTGAAAGTGTGGAGAGTAATCTGCACACTCAATGATTGCGATTTACTTCAGCAGGATCTCGACCGCCTCTCAACATGGTCTACAGTGGTTAACCTTCCGATCAACCCTGCCAAGTCGCAGTTTATGAGGTTGAGTAAGTGTGATCACGGCCGAACGTACACAGTGGCTGGACAACCGTTGCATCCCGCTCCTTTCGTGCGCGACCTCGGTGTACTCTCACGCTGCGACCTAAAATCCATTGACAACACTAATAGGCTGTACCAAAACAGCCTTCGTATGCTTTGGGCTCTCAGGCGCAGCTTTAGCACTTGGTCCGAAGAGATTGCTTCTCGTCTCTTCGTCTCGATAATACGACAAATGCTGGAGTACGGCACTCCCGCATATTGTCCCATCACCCGGGGTGAAGTAGAAAAGCTTGAGCGGGTGCAGCATGTAGCCACCAGGCTGATTCCCAACTTACGTGGTATGTCATTCGAAGACCGATGTAAGAAACTAGGGTTATACACCCTATCTTATCGTCGGCTGAGGGTTGACCTCATCAGGACGCACCGAATATTACATCTGGGTGATTACCCCATGTTGAGACAACTACTTCATCTGCGCACACCAAGCTGCACGCGAGGACACCGGTATAAATTTATTGTCCCGGATTTGAAGCGGGTCGCCCATCAACTCTGATTCGAACGCAGAGTGGTGAATGTCTGGAACGACCTGCCTCAGCATATAGTAGAAGCGAACACCGTGTCTAAATTCAAGATGCTATTAGACCAACAATTTGCAGAGGCAAAGTACGGAGAGCGAAACGATAAATAAAAAGTTCATGTCAGAAAACGACGAATGATGCAGCTACACAGAGCAACCTCTACTCGCTGCTTCGCACCAGTTCTCAGTTCTCAGTTCTCATGCGAGCCACTTAGATTCACAACACCCACAGTTAACAACAAATAATTCCAGGGTAAACACAAGGTGTAGGATGGAGACATAGTGTTAAGTAACAAAGTGTAAGTGGATGAGTGCATTGTCCAACCGTCTTTTAAATATTGTTAGTGTCGGTGCAGAAACGACCGATTCTGGGAGAGCATTCCACGGGTGACAGACACGAATGGAAAATAAATTTCTGCGGCACTCCAGACGACTGTATTGTTCTGCGAGTTTTAATGAGTGGCCCCTCAGGTATGTATTGTTGCTGAGTTGCAGTAAAGGGCGGCACACATGATGTGGGTCTCGCAGAATCAAGTATGTCATAATCAGGTCGCCTCGTAGCCTGCGATAGCTGCCACTGAACAATCCTAGTCGTCGCAATCTCTCCTGGTAGGACCGATTGCGCATTCCAATGACGTTCTTAGATGCCCGGCGTTGTGGCTGCTCCAGTGCATTAAGATCGTGTTTCAGCCATGGATGCCAGGCTTGAATTGCGGATTCGACATGGGGGCGAACATACGCACTGAGCATTTTTCGAAATATGAAGGAGTTTATTTGTCCAAACGCCCGCCTCAACAGCCCAACCTGTTGGTTCCCGGTCTTCGAGGCCTTTTCGGATTGCCTGGAGCAACCCAAGTCATCTTGAACCAGGACACCCAAGTCACGTTCGAGAGTTGATTGTTGCAGTACATCCGTTCCGAGTCGGTATGAGTAGCTGCCCTGATGTCGGATGGAAAGCACCTTGCATTTACTGACGTTGAAATGCAACAAGTATTGGATCGACCATTGATACACTGTATCTAAGTCACTTTGGAGCACATGTTGGTCGGCGTTCGTCTGGATCCTGCGCCAGATCTTGATATCGTCGGCAAACATTAGGAAGTTTGAAGAGATTCCCTGTGCAAGGTCATTAATGAACACCAAAAACAAACGTGGACCTAGAACTGAGCCTTGCGGCACACCACACTCGACTTGTATGGGGTCCGATAAAGAGCTCCGAACTCTGACCACTAATTGCCTTGGAAATAGAAAGTTCGCGATCCAGCTTAAAAGAGGGTTGCCGATCCCGTAATGCTGCAGCTTGGATAGTAGTATCCGACGTTCTAGGCGATCGAAATCCTTGGAAAAATCCAAGTAGATCGCATCAACACCTTCTCCAGCGTCGGCTGCCTCGGTCCGACTACTTCGTGCAATTAGTAAACTCGTTGCACATGACCGCTGTCGACGGAAACCGTGCTGTTCAGGAGTGATGAGGTTACAGTTTTCCAGATAGCACACCAGTGCATCGGCAACCATGGATTCCATGACCTTGGAGAGTATAGGAAGAAGGGTTACTGGGCGGTAGTTGGAAGGATCAGTTCTGCTTCCACCTTTGTGAATCGGGCTTATTATTCCAAGCTTATTGAGGCTTGGACATCTGTGTACATGCATGCGACATACTGGGAGAGCAACATTTTGTTGGACTTGATAGATTAAGTATATTAGTTTGCGCTGATCGATGAGGGGTTGTCGGCTTACCGTTTTACTGGTTCGGTAGCTGGCGTGCGAGACGAACTGGATATATATTCAAGTAGAATATTCCTTGGATTCCGGCGGTCGCCCGTGATTTGCTATTTCCCTTCGGGTCTTATGACTACTGTTGAAAAGTCAATTAATCGTTTCTTGCTATGTGTTTTCATTGAGATTTGCGTCCATACTGGTATTTAATAATAAGGCTGGTGATGTTCCTGCTGCTTTCATAGGAATTTCTGATGGTGACCTGCTGGGGAACTTAGTCTAATAATCTAAAATTGTGAATTTGGTATCCCGAATAAGCAACATACTAGAGCAGCACCGGAACGTATTCATGGAGAAAACTGTTGGCACCCACGTACAAGTACGAAGGTTGAGACTGTAACCAATCAATTGCAAAATTACATGATAGGCCAGCAAATGCTGAATAGAAGCGTGAGTGGAATAAGCGAATTAAGGGCAGAAGGAAAGCAAATAATTGAACACTACATTGTCCCCTCATCTGTTCGTAAAAATATATGCACCACATGTTCATGGAAGATGAAGTTTCATGTCAGCACCCCGAAGAATTGTCATGTGGTGTTATCCGTTAAAGCGCATCGGTAGACAAGGCGGCATATCCGACCGGAACGTAGTAAGATTGTATTTGTTTGTACCGAGCGCTGTGTTGTAGGTGTGATTGTCTGTTCGGTAGCACGTTGGGAAAAGTCGGTATGTAGCCGTCTTGCATTCACCTTTGTCCCATCAACCAAATTGTAAGTTGCTGGCGAGCGTACAGATTACACACGGTCTGCTTGCACTACCTACTTTCGGGGAATTGGATAGTCTCTCATGAAAATATATCCCCGGAAAATAAGTTTTACCAACGGGTCTATATTTAGACTGGTAAACAGCCCGTGTTTCGTATTCGCTGTGATCGGCGGTTCCTTCGGATGTAAAGTATGTATTTACTGTTGTTGAATTTGTTCGCCCCAGCATTAGCTCCGCGGGGCTTCTTCCCAATGCAGTATGTTGAGCGATTCTGTATACCTCCAATGCAGATACCAAGTCATCATACCAGGATTCTCCCGAAAGCCGAAGGACTTGTAGATATTTTTACAATGTAGGATTTAGTCCGTCTACGAGTCCATTCGCTGCAGGATTATAAGGTACAGTCCTCGTGTGTCTGATATTATTACGCCTTAGGAATTGAGCATACTCGTTACTTCAAAACTGTGGGCTGTTTGGTGACTATTTCTTCTGGCAAAACGTACTTAGCAAAAACGATGGGGCCACTTTATGATGACAGCAGTAGTTATGTCCTAGCATAGAATATCCTCTGGCCATTTTTCTGTAGAAACATGTAGCCACTAGCAGGTTTCGCTCCTACGGAGGTGCATTGGCAAACGGCCCATAATGTTGATGGTAATTTTTCCCATGGCTTCATTTGGTACACGTTAGGTTGGATTGAATCTTTCAGGGGCATCGCACTATTCTCGGATTTTTGGCAGGCGTAAAATTCCCGAAAAACCGCCTAGAATCTGGAATTCAACTTCGGCCACAAATAGTATTGTCGTACCCGAGCATTTGTTGCTTGAATGAGACCTCCGCACGAGCCAAGTCACAGGTCTTGTCTCATGTGAGCTTTTCTGCATTCTCCAGTAAGACGCTCTTTCTAATTCAAGGATCCGTTTAGACCAGAAATCAGTTGAAGTATTAGCATGAATTATTCTAATTCTTTATCGGAAATACTATTGTAGTTACACTTTTGAAAAGAACAAACAAAACAGAAAATGTATGCGTCCACTGATTCACCAGATGCATCTTTCAGCTGCAAAAATTGTACAGAAAATAATAGGTGTTCATTCAAACACCGCGATGTTTATCAAGGGTCGATAAGTCCTCTGTCATCGTGGGTTTCTCCAAAAAGTTTAGCGCATTAAATATACATAGACGCCCTGAGCCGAGGTGCAAGGACAAAAGTCTTAAATTAACCCCAATTGCAGAGTCACGGATGAATAAAGTAGTGGTACCACAGAAATACACTCTGAAAACTAATTTTACAGTCATTCCAGCTTTCTGCATTTGGAGTAACCGCAGAGACCGTCCAGAGCGGTGATGTGGCAGTAGCACGTAAAGACATCGGTAACGTTCTACGCCAACCGGTTGTATCCCGAAAAATCAACAGACCAGAGCAGCACCGGAACCTATTTATGGAGGAAGCTGTCCGCAGACACACGCAGCACCAAAAATCGATAGAGGTTCGGATTGCAACCAATCAAATGCAGGATAGCATAATAGGCCACGGATTGCTAAATGGAAGTGTAAGTATGATAAGCTAATTGAGGGCAAATCGAAGCAAAGTATTTGGACAGGATAGTGACGTTGTTTCCAATTTTGTCACCCGTTTCAACAACTTGGGAACGCACTTGTTGTTTCGTTGTTACACAGATCTATGCAGCCTAATTGACAAAACCATTTACGAGAGAAAGGCCTCAAGGTTGTAGTATCTTCTCCCCCGGGTCTGTACTTAGCATCGTAGGACGAGGAATCAGTATGCTTAGAAACACCGTGAGCAATCAAAGTTTTCTTATCTTTACATTTTCTGTTCCTCTCTCTTTTAGTTGGACATGCTAATCTTCAGCTCTACTGAATTTCACCTAGTATGTGAACTCCAGTTGAAGCCTTGCGGTGCAGATGCGCAGACAACAGAACGACCTCCGTCTCATCCACCTAGTTTAACGTTACCTGAAGTAAGCGAGCTTCATCATAGTGAAATGCCTTTAGGTGACACGAGAGGGGTTTTACTGTCATGAGATCAGCATTGACACTGATCGTCGTAAAGATGGTACTCCATTGATTTCGATCTTCCGTCAGCTTACTTTTAACTTTCTTGGATTTGGATCCGGGGACATTGGGGTGCACAAAAGCTTTAAGGCACCTTTGTCGCGCCTGGTTGCTACTGGTTTTGGAGCCGTAGTTTCCGGTGCATTTGGTGGAATTTCGAATGGCACTGGTGGGTGGCCATCCGTGCTGCTACTTTTTACTTTTCGCTTGTCCGGTCACTAAGCTTACCGGTGATATTTCCCGTGTTTGCTTGGAGGCATTCGGTGCATATGTTAAGTGGTTCCTCACCATGTCTACTGGACTGTAGCTTAGGTTCTCCTGTATGGCAAACAGACTGCCAGGTGTAACACACCGCACCGAAATTAAGGCAGGCAAGCTGCATACAATGTTGTTACTTATGGGAGAGAGAAGGGAGTTGGTGCTGATTGAGGCCGTCGTTGGGGTAAGTTTGGGATGCGTGGCTCTCTTCTTCGGCATTAATGGGAAATTCGGGATGTTATTTTCACGCACAAATGCAGGTCTGTTTCCTCTCCTTTGTGTAACCCTGGCGCTCACCAACTGATTTATTTCTTCTGTTAGTCTTGTACAATTCTTCAGTAGCACAATTGGTGTTATGGAGCTGCTCTTCACCTATATCTCTCTACCAATAGCCGTGGAAAACAAAACGCTGATCCTGCTAGACCGAAGTTTAGTAGGCATAGAACATAACTTCTTGCATGGGTCACGTGCGCTTCTCTCACCGCTATTGCTGAGGTGACTCACTTCTCTTGTCTGACCAGATTCGACTATGGTCCCGGCCATGACTGTCTCACTCTAGGTAGGACCACGTCCGCAACATGGTAACCCGTGTGGCGGTGACGGTCTGATTTCCTCAGCTTCCGGTATAACCTTGACAACGAGTCTGTCAGCCGCTCACGTGATCTGACCAATATCGCCCCGCTAGTGTGAACCATCAGCTGTTTCGCCTCCGTGACACTTAGATAATAACTGGGATAGCATAAAATACTTTGAAGAACCAAGGCACATCTGTCGTGCTATGGTACCTCCTAAACTTTTCGGGCCCACCCCAAGACAATTTATGTAATGGATTTTAAAGCAATTGGTGCATACCAACCCAATGTTTATCAATTTAACACATAATTCATAGTTGCTCTTAACTTGAGTAACTAGGGATAACTTCCTGTTTTCACCCTTACTTTCTTATCCATGGCTGTGGAGCGCAGCCTATTTGCTTATTGATTGGTTCATAGCCATGTGCAATTCATCTATCATGCTGACAGAACTTCATCGATAAAATCCTTGCGGTTTTATGAAGTTTCATTCCACTCAACAGAGCAATTATTTGCGTTAACACACCAAAGTAGGTTTGCATTTTTCCATGCATACTACAGCATTTTAAAGGTCGGAATTACACAATTTTGCGTAAAATATTTGTCTACAGCAAGGGATGGAACAGTAAAATGTTATAGAAAAGAAATTAATGTTTTTCTTGGATATTATGCGAGTTTTAATTTTCCTGCTACAGACTGACAGAACGCCACCAGAATTCCATACTGAATGGTGCTACACGAAGGTAATCGGCAAGAAGTGAATGCCTTATTCGCTTTTGTTCATTCATGGATGAGAGTTAACTCCTTTAGTGATGGTTAAGACTTTAATGGCCAAACATAGTCCCACGTGTGATGGATTAATGTGTATAGATGGTAAACGCGATTAGTGTGAGCATAACGTTGACTGCGCTGCGGGAAGATAAAGAGAAGATGGAGAGGATTATTCCAAATGGCCCAGGAGCACACGCCTCAAGTATGTGAAATGGAATCCCTAACACTAATTGGCTTGATTGTTGTAATGCTTGTATGGGATATCATCGCGTTCTGGAAATTACAAAGGAATTGTTTTCTAAGAGCCTTGACCGCTTCTTGCGCAGTTACCACATGCCCGCTTGCAGTGTTCAGAGTGGTGATACCACGGTGTATTTTACGGAGTTTGTTGACATGCCTGTAAATTGGCTTGGGGTTGGTGCGGTATCTATTCACCAGCTATTGCTAATACTTTAATTTATCCTCAAGAATCAAGCCGAGATAATTAATAAATAAAATAAATTTGTATATTTACCGACAGACGGTACACGGCCCCATAAGTTGTTTTATAGATCTTTCCGATTGGCTATGTAAGCTTGCCAGAATAAAGTTCCCAGATATATGTGTTTTCACTTCCTATTCCATAGAATGGACTTTACATTTTAAGCTCCTTCCTCAGTTTCTGATGCTTTTGTTACCAGCTTGCTAACTAGCTTGAGGAAATCCTCCAAAGCACCCTCCTAGGCTTGATCAGCGATGAACGACCAGTCATTGGCCTTGGTGAATGCAGACACATATTGTAGTGCGTTACGTTAAAAATTACTTCGTTGTCACCGTTGGAGTGCATCGTATAGTACCCTTATTGGAGAAGCAGTGTCGCATGATCGCTGTGTCCCAAAAGGCTGCCCAATCTTACTGTGTCGATCCCATGTTCCACACTGGTGAGCACAAGGTCGAGGATGGCCAGTTACTTCCCTGTTCTGAATTTCGTAAGGCTTGTAGTTTGATTAGAAATTGGTAAGCCAGCGACTGACTAGTACAGCTCGGTTATCGACTGATCATTGAGGGGTGCATTTCAATTCGTTAGCATTAAGGTTGAATTTCCTCACAAGGAGAACGTGTCTGAACCGTCTTCAGATTATTAGATCTACCATTATCAATTGATATAACTGACATCGGGGAGTAGTATGCGATGGCCAAAATACTTGTGTCGACTCTTCTAAGTTGCACGCGGCACCGAATAGAGTCAACAACTTGCTACTCTGGGTTAAGCGAGAGTTCGAATTACAGGTCACTGTGATGGTACAGAATGACGAGGCTTCTCATAGCCGGTCAATCATTTGGGATGACAGACAGGCCTGGTCATTGAACCAACTTTTGCTTATCATGGTCATGTTCAAGTACGTCAAGGCTTGGCAAAAAGAAGCTCAGAAATATCGATGAGGAGGCTTTTTAGATTAGTGTGAAACCAGGACAGTGTTTCGAATGTCAGCACTGTGTTTGGAGGCGAGGTGTAAGTTGAGGTATTAAGCCGACCATTTTGATGTCGACAGCCAATCGTTTTTTGCGCAAACTACTGATGTTTGACTTTGGAACTCTTCATGTCGACTTACAGAAGTCACCTGTTGAAGTTCCGGTTAAGATGCTCGTCAAAGAGCTCATTAATCCAGTGAAGGCATAAAGTGGACGGCAGCTGTACGACTCAAACTAAGAAGAAATGTATATCCTCGTTTGTGAGAGACTGAACATGACAGAACCAGATCAAAACATACAGAGAACAATCATGCTCATGCACGAGATTTTCAGATGTTTTTGTTGTATTTTTGTAAGCGTGGGATTCTAAACAAGCAGATGATTGCGCCGGCAGTGTGAGCGATAGGCTGCAGTTTGTCTCCTGGGTGGGTTTGCTTTTTCCAACCACGATAACGCTTCAAGAAACGCGCATGTATTTTCTTCCTGCATATGGCCAAAGCAGCCAAGCCAATCTCACGAAGGAAGTAGAAATGGAGCAATAGGATTAGATTAAAGGATAAAAATATTACAAATTAAAGCAGTAGCAAAGGGCAAGAAATCGGAAAACTAGACATAAGTTTTTATATGTTAAGCGAAATATAAGGTAACTAGATAAAGCAATTATTTAAGCATGCCATTCATACATTTAATCAGTGAGTGAATGGATAGCGATCGAACAAATTGGACTAAAAGCCTAAGGAGATTTGTAAGGCGCAAAATGGCGAAAAGTAAAAATAGACAAGCCAAACGCAGTAAACAGGCGGCGCTATAACGTATAATGTCGAAATATATGCAATATTTTCAAAAGTTTTCAATTTACGAATAACTGCATATAAAGCTCTGCGTTAATTTTCGCTAAAATGGCGGTTTTTGCTTTCCAAGCAAACTGTGAAACGAAGAAATAAAAACCTGATAAACAGTACGGATGGATAGATTTTAGGTAATAAGTCGCGTCTACAAAGCTGGAGCACAGCATAGAAGTAGCCATGGTTTCGATGTGCGTCTTGAAAGAGCGAAAATCTGGTTCCTCGCTCGTAAGTAATTGAAAAAATAAATCTTAACGCGTGTAAATTCGGGGTCAAGCTAAACGATCCATGCAAGACCTTACGTCAAAGCTGTATCTGTGAACGCGCCTCAAATCGTCCAAGGTAAGATGTGGATACTTTGAGGATACTGAGATTTAACAAAGTGCAATGAGAGAGGAAATCAATTTTATCTATACCTTCAAGCGGTCGAGAGCTTATTGCCGGGCAAAATAAGAATTTACCACCTGAAGACAGCAGACCAGCTAAATATTCATTTGACCAAAATTGGCTCATCAGCCTGCAAATCATGTGGTGGAGAATTGTTATGTACTGAAAAAGCGATGTTTCAGTAGGTTGAACATTGTAGTATGAGGTTGTTTAAAACTGCAAAACGTCCACTTGTTTTACTGACGACATCCGTTTTCATAACTCTTTTTGGTGAGTAAATTCGTCCACCGATCCTCGCTCTGGTTGATTCACTTCCTATATTTGTAAACTGTACAATATACGTTGGGACCAGTCGCCTCCAACTTCTATAATGCCCTGTATTTGACACGTCCCTTAGGTGTCATTGATTACCGACTATTATCCCTAGCTCCACCCAAACAGTAGTGATCCCTGTCAAGAACACGCCACCCGCCATTTTGAATTTTTCATCGGCTGACCACGTTCTATTGCTTTTGTGTTTCATTACTTGTAAGCACATCGTTTTCTCTTTTATCACATTTTTATTCCTTTTTTGCAATGAATTATTTAGAGGATGAACCGTCTCCATACGCAGTTAACGTCTTTGAGCCTGTCCTGGTCCATTCTGTTGCGTTAGCCAGTAAACCTTTTTAATTTGAATTTTCCCTCGTTATGGATTTTGCTCCTGGAATGTGTTTTGTTTTACATTAGTAGGATTACTTCTGAATTCGCCATTTAAAAGCTGCTAATCTCTTGCCTACCACAGAGTATAATCTCGCAGGTGAGCGACATAATGTGTGCCATCTTCTTGTAATAAAATGCGGGATTCTTGAACAGGCTATTATTCAGCGAATTACGCTTGCTGACAAAGTCAAGCAATTGGCACGTCTAACATAGACGCAGGTATATTCCGCGAGCTGTGGACGCAACGCATTCCTGAAAACACTCAGTCTTTCCTTGCAGTAGCAAGTGCCCTACCAATCACAACAATTGCAGATCCGGCAGATAACCTCACCGAATGGCAGTAGCCAGTGATTAAAACCCAAGAACCTTAGTATCTGTGTGCTGGTGAAACCACACCTACAACAACTAGCAACCAGCCGACAGCAATAGACACATTATTTTTGCAGAGAGCGTCACTTCAGGGCCACAGCAAGGAACACTTTAAACCTTAAGCACTGCAACAGCTCTAGATCTGCGCCCCGTCGCACAAAACCTGATGTCAAACTTTATTGCTTTTCCCAGCCGTGCGGCTACTCCGTTATGGATGATGCGGCACGCCGGCCTATAATGGCCACGAAAGACAGTAAAGCATAAATCGTCTAATCTACATTAAGGATTATGATTAAGAGATCCACTTCTTAGTTGATACCAAAGCGGAAGTCAGCGTCATACTTCCTATGTCAGGTGAGCATATCGCTTCTTTGTAGACAAGCGTAAGTGCCGCCATTGGCAGGCCAATTGCCACTTATGGTTATCGCTCGATTACCCTGGACCTAAGTCTGTGGCCCACTTTCAGCTGAGTATTCATGGACGCTGCAGTCCTGTTTACCATCATAGACAGTGACTTTCTTAGGCATTTCGACTACTTGGTCGATGCGAAACGTCAGATGATAGTCGACACTGCAACGAAACAGCGGACGTGGCATCAACGCAGATATCGCATCCATAACCCCAGTCTACGCCTTTCCTCACACCTCGTCAGACCAAGCCAACCTCTTGTCTCAGTATACCAAGCTCCTTCAGCCAATGGACGCAGTTTTGCCCGTGGCATCCCGCCTCACGCACAGCATACGGACGAATGAGCCCGCGTTTCATACCGTCCACCAAGAGTATCACCCGAGAAACTAAAGGTGACAAGCGCGGAATTTGAGCACATGCTCGAAGTTGGAATAGTCCACCCTTCCGACAGCGCTTGGTCTTCTCACCTGCAGATGGTCCGCAAGAAATCTGGTGACTGGCGCCCTTGCGGTGATTATCGCGCACTAAATCGGCTAACCTTCCATGTTACGTATCCCATTCCACACATACAATACCTTACCGCATGCCTCACAGATTAAACAGTCTTCAGCAGGATCGACCTGGTTTGCACCAATCACTAGGTACCTGCAAAAAGATGACATTGCTGTAACTGCCGTTATCACTACTTTCGGCTTGTTAGACTATTTAAGAACAATGTTTTGACTTTGTTGCGCCGCACAAACTTTCCAAAGCTTCATCAACGATGTCACTCTTGGCTTAGAGTTAACTTATTTTTACCTCGATGATGTTTATTAGCCAGTTCACCTCAAACATCTTCAAACTCTCTTCCAGCGATTGACCCAACGCGGAGTCACACTTAACTTCACTAAGAGCGGACTTGGCAAATCAACGATAGAATACCTACTTCACCTCGTTCCATCGTCTGGTATCGATGTCTATCCTGATAAGAACCAGGCAAACATGGGCTTCCCAGTTCCGACTTCGCTCAAGCGCCTCCGTCAATTTTGTGGTTCGGTCAACTACTATCGAAGCTTCAATCCTCGCTGCCCTCAGCTCATGCAACCTCGTACTAAACTACTCAGGGGAAATAAAATAAAGTTCGCTTTCTCTGACACAGCACAGACAGCCTACACCGAGCTCAACTATGTTATCTCGAACATAGCCCTCATTTGTTCATTCTGAGGCGACAGCAACCCTTTCTATTAGGACTGATTTCTCAGACGTCGCGGTAGGAGCCGTCCACTGAAAACATGTTGGTGGGCACTGGCAACCCCTTGGGTTCTTCTCCAAACCCCTGCAGCCATTGGAATCCTGCTACAGCAAGTTTGGCAGAGAACTACTTGCCATTTGCCTATCCATCGTCACTTCGGGCATACTCGAAGGCCGCGCTTACCCGGTTTACACTGACCACAAGCCCCTTATCTTCGCCTTCAACTCTGCTTGCGACAAATATTCACGACGGCAAACAAGACAGCTAGACTTTGTCACGCATTTCACTGTTGACATATTTCATGTCGCAGGTGTCGTCGATCCCGACGCCGACATTCGCTCACGCGGCGACTTCACTCTCCAGTCTTTGACTACCGTCGACCTTGCCGCCAGAGCGAAGGCTTAAGATGAAAACATACAACACATACTCCAGTCCACTTCGCTGCATGTGCAAACAATTCCACTTCAAACAACGGAAGGAACCATTTTCAGTGACAATTTCAACAGTTGTCCTAGTACCCTCGTGAACGTCTACTTCTGATATACACTCATTGACTCACTGCACTCCCTATCACATCCAGGTATCCGTGCATTTTTAAAATTGGTCACCGAACGATTCTTTTGGCTACACGTAAACCAAGATGTCCGTACCTATGCTCGAGCTTTTATTGACTGCCTACGCTCCAAAATACTTTGTCACACCAACAGTCCTCTTCTTTCATTTCCTCGCCAGGACTCTCGGTCCTCGCATGCACACGTAGACCTGATAGGTACATTGCCTTCTTCACGTGGATTGGTAAACATTATTTCACTTCTCGGCGGCTTCACCAGATGGTCAGAGGCCATTCCCGTAACAGACTGCAGAGCTGAGACTGCTTCCGGGCCTGTTTGTACCGATGAGCCTCGCACTACGGAGGCCTATCCACCATTACAACTGACTGAGGAACGCCTTCCAAATCTTCACAGTTCGGTGTGTTCTGCAGGCTTTTAGGCAAAGTCCGCATTCATACCAGAGATTATCATTCAGGAAACAAAGGGTTAGTTGAACGCTTCCATAGGCAGCATATAGCCTCATTCTGCGCATACTCCGATCCCAGCTTCAGCGAAAACTTTTTACTCAGACTCTTAGTCCTTCACAGTAGCATCAAAGCGGTCCTACAAATGTGCACCAGCAGCACTGGTTTACGGCACATTGCTAAAGTTGCCAGGAGAAATGGTTGTACCTTCCACATCGTCGGGTATGCCTCTGCCTAACTTTGTGTCCTCTCCAGCTCAACGTATGCGTTCACGCCGACCGACTCTGCCCCGTGAGCAGACTAGAGATGTGCAAATTCACAGCGGACACTCTATCTACACGCACGTCTTCCTCCAAACCGACACAGTAAGCGCCGTATTCAGCCTCACTAACTGGCCATTTCAGAGTCCTGCAACGTACACCGAAACATTACGCTTTAGACCACAATGGTCACTGAACAACGGTGTGCATACACCGCTTCAAAGTGGCAACCTTTGACGAAGCACTTGCAACCCATCCTGATGCTATCACACAAGCACCCGCATCTGCGGTGACTTCCCGAGCACTGGATATCCCGAAACCCTCAGTTTCCCTTGACCTGCAACCTACCCTGCCTCAACCCCAGGCAACCGACCGACGCGGTAGACAGATCAAACCTCCGGCCCATTCCACAGATTTTGTAAACGTATGCTATTTCCATTAACATGTCTTTTTCGTAGTTAGTGGTAATAGTGCGTCTCATTCACAAACACTTTTCAAAATGGACAAAAATACCAAAACAATTTGAAAATTTGAAAAGCGTATTTGCTTTTATCATGCATGCCATGTTCCCTCTCCGGCGACAAACCACTTCTCCCGACGCTTGCCCACCCCACTGAGACCCATCTTCCAGAAACAAGCGCCGGAACTGCCAAAGCAACCCACGAGTGACTCGCTAACCGGTTCAACGCAACTCCCGAGTGACTCGCCAGTCGACCCAAGGTCCCTTTCCTGACCCAAGGAATAGTCAGTCGCCCTCGGCCACGAACGGCGACAAACGGCTTGATCTCCAAACGCCTGGATAGGCGTTGTCGACGAGGACGCCCGGATATTTTCGTTGGAAAAGGACTGTGGACTGGAGTGCGGTGGGGAAGTGACATCTTCCAAGCGCACTGTAGGGTCTGCAGCAAAGGGAAGGTTCTGTCGACCTTTTTCCTGGACTCGCTAGGTTTTTGCAGTCCGACCAGCCCGCCTCGACGGCCCACTGATGATGCACTCTGGTTTACACGATCATCATAAATAATTAAGAACAAAGGCCTGGACCCAGCGAAAGCTGTTACACACCCCATCTCAGAAACCCTCGTTTAAGATTATGCAACTATGCGCACCCATCCTCACCTGGCTTCCCCCACTAACAGCTCCATCGAAGGCTTCCGTCCTACAGCCTTCTAAGGGGAGACGCGTTTGTTCAGCATTTTGCAACATTGGATGTTACCTTTGTTTTAACCCTCAAAACGTCCACTTGTTTTACTGACTGCATGTCCGTTAACACAAATTGTCTCGGTGAGTAACTTGCTGCACCGTTTCTCGCTCTGGGTGATTCGCTTCCTATTTTTGTAACCTGCACAATAGACGTTGGGTTCAGTCGCCTCCAATTTCTATACTGTCCCGCATTGGACACGGCTCTTCCGTGTCATTGATTACCGACTAGTATCCTAGGCGCCACCCAACATAGTCACAGCACAATGGGTGGGTGCTCTGACGCAAAGAATCATCACACACACCATTCCACTTCCGCTTATTAGTACGAATGTCGGTCGCTGTCAAGATGTTCTCAGTGCTTTGGGTGGCACAGGATTGTCATCAATATGGCAATAGGCAACACAAAGGATGAGGAAAATACGAACTCGGGGGTAGAGTGCAACATTAACAAGAAGTAACCTCAAGATGTGCCGTTGCAATCTTCAGATTGATCGTAAAGGAAGACCCCAAGATAACATATGACTGCTTCTTAGGAGTATAATAAAAACAGCAAACTTACCAGTAGCACATTACCGAGAAGACCAGGTTGTGTGCTAAGGGCGGAAGAGTTCTTTTCTTCCAGATGTCCCAAATACAACCGCATTCCGGTCAAATAGTCCGCTGGCTGCCCAATATCCATCCAGAAGCCTATGAAAGGTGTACAAACAATAACACTTTTGAGCTAAGCAGCAGGAAATAGCGCAAGACTTCGACGCAACGTGTTAATCAAAATTCACATTCATCGTGGGAGGGAAACTCGACCTTTATCCAGTCTAATTGAAGAGCTATTGTTAGTGTGCAAAGAGGGGTGGCGTGTATCAGAGAGAATGTCAATTGTCGCACACATGTGGGATATTTCCAAGTCAACGGATCCCAGTGGGCTGATGCGACATTCAATTTAATACATCAATCGAATAGGAACATGACCGAAGCTTCGCAACCAATGGAATTTCATGAGAATGCAACAATCGCACGAAGCCTTTAAGACTGCAACCAACTGAGTTAGCAGATTTAAAGTTTAGTCGGTAGTGATTCCTTGCCACCACCTTACAGGGGACCAATTGGAATCACGTTAACCACCATTCGCGCGCCGGCCAAAAATCCTAGCCTATTCAGACCAACTTACGCTTAACTTGGTGTTCAATACCATTTTTACATTTCGTCAGATTTGAATGTGCATTAATAGGTAGTGAAAACTACAGCTCTTGTTATCGCTTTGGACATCTTTCACATTCAATCAATCTGACTCAAGAGCTCGCCGTTTGTCAGAGTAGCCCGTTATTTCGGAAAACTAAGCATACATAATTTGGGTTCATCAGTTTGCTTCATCTTGTGCTTGTGGAATCACTGGTGCAGTAATGGGTCGGACACGCAGCCCCAGTTGTCACAACCTTCCCGACTAGTGCTATGCTAACCTACACCGTGTGCTGAGTATATGTAAGCATCTGATCAACAAAATATGCTATATTGCAATATCTTCGCGAAATACCAATCAACATGTGATTGACACTGTTCGCCTAAAGGGTATGTATGTATGTATGTAATCTCAACAGTCTAGTAACTAG
>CALYDF020004323.1:0-19041 GCA_944474145.2 Dicrocoelium dendriticum
GTCCATTATTTGAAAAATCAACCACGACGACACCTGCTAGACAGGCGTGTATTATGGACAGAGCGTTTTAATATTAATAGGACGCATGCGCTCATTTCCGACTGCGCGTTGCTGTGCTAATTGACGTAATTTGTCTAGACAGTTTCCACATGTTATTAGTCTCTACTGTCTGATGGCAGCCAACTTCACGTTCGAGCCGTGTCAACCCGCGCCACCAAGAGGAACTCGCTCCATCAACTGCCCTGCATTGCGCATCAGAATTTGTCGTGGATGATGAGATGAGTCAGTCAGTTTTCCGCGAGATCTGTTGTTGGCTTAAGTAGTGTCATGAAACTGTGTCGCGGAGTTATTCCCTTAGCCAATTCACAGCTTGTGCTGGACTTGCATTGAAATCAGCAATTGCCAGTAAAACCCTGTCGAACCCATCAACATTTCCCACATTCGTGTTTCAGCTTTCAGCCGTAAAACGTTTACTCGAAACCAGATAATGAATAACACCTGGCAATGATTCGCTGTTGTTCAGCATCCTCATCTTGCCGTGGTCGGCTCATTGGTGCAATTGATTACATGAAAATCCTAATATACTAACAAATCTGAAAATCAGTTTACACTTACGGGTCTCCAGATGGTCCATTCTTACAATTTCGGACCAGTTAACTCATATATCGTATTGTCCCTAGAGAAAGATTTGTGTACCAGTCAGATTTGCTTGCTTTATGACAACTTTACACCCACTCTATTACTAAGTTTTATTTTCCTAAGAATTTCCGCACACCCTAAAATTATAAGGTCAAAGAAATTAGAACCAAAATGCTAGATGTCATGTTGTACGGGAGTCTGTGTACACATCTGATAAACCTGATACCCCAGGGCACTAAATGTGTAGTGCAGATGGAGGCTTCTGAATCATGTGCAATCTCAATAGGTTAACCGAAGCCGATTAACTAGCTGTGTTGAAGGCATGTTGCAGTAACTTACCGCATGACCAAACACATGCAGTGAAGGTATCTCCTCACTTGAGCTGAATGCGAATAACAGTTGTCCTAGGTAAAATTTAATGGGGTTGTGAGAACCTTCCCTTCCACAAAGCATGCAGAGTGCAGCTAAGACAAGCGACAAATTTTCGGCATCGATACAACACTTGCAGGAATCCCCCCTGCCATCCTGCATTTATGCTCACTTCGCTTGAAATCAGAATTGGGGTTACGCGGAGGTTTCCTATGCGTGATACATTATGGCAAAATTCGCCAGGAATCAATTTCATCCCACACATGATCACGGTGATATCTCCGCAATTTATCGGCGAGCATATTTATTTGGAACCAACTCGACGGTTCTTTATTCATGCCGAATGTTAGAGAGCCAAATGTGAACTCGAGTGAGACAGATTATGGCTAACATCGGATAACAGCTTTGGAAAAGTGGAGTCGGCCCCAGCGATGGTAAATTGCTAGTGATCATGATTGAAATCTGCTGAGATCGCATTTGAAAAGCGGATGGTAGTCAAAAATAAGTTTAAATAATTGAGGCAACGACCATTTATAGACTACATAAGTTATCATCGCTTATTTGGGATTCATGTAACATAATATAGTTCGAAGTATTTGGCAAAATCCAAGCTAACTGTGACTTCTCCATCCCAACAGTAAACGAAAATTGCACGATGAATCTATTGAATATACTGAGAATTCTCTACATTCCTCAAATTGGAAGCATAGTTAGTTTTTTTGATCACACTGTGGTAAAACATATTCCTTTCAATGAATACTTGCCTGAGTCATGCTGAAAATAAGGTGGTTGATAGTGCTGCAGTTCTGAGCTCCTAACTAAGCTTATTTATGTGTTGTAGCCAAAATAGATGCAACGCCTAAAATATGGCCTGTAGTGGAATTTGAAAAGGAATAAAATATCTTACCGTTACCTCGAAATGACAATACGCAACGGGTAGCAGGCATTTGCAGACTATATCAGCTCAATGCAAAAGTTTCAACTGATGGTTGCTTACTACGTTCACTTTCAACCAATCACCTAATATCCGCGCAATCATGTGAGCTGGATCAACTTCCTTGGGCATAGGAAACCATATTAATAATAGGTAAATAACAACAATGCTTATACCAATATGGTTAATCATCCTGCAGGTACGCGCAAGAAATAGCAGTCGGTTAGCTTTCCTATGGCCTAAGAATAAGGAAGAGAATGCGAAATCACTGTGGACTTGTTGACAGCATAGTACATAACGGTGCAATTCGTCACTGATTTGCCTGATTTCGAGGTCCCCATCCAGATACAGGAAAGATTGCAACCCGAATTAGACTTTCAGCGAACTTATACACTTTCTTCTTCCAGGTCCATACTTGGATGCCTTAAAGGTTCACCCAAATAGGCAAAATGTTAGAAACAAGCAAACATCCAGGCAGCAATGCCCCTAGCATGCGGAGCACTCGACTGGGACCGTTTACGTTTTGTGGTCAACAAACCGTCCAACGAGGAACCAGATGTTCTGTCCTCAAAAATCAAATAACGCGCGTCTATATTATCGACATATAACTTGCCTCATACATGAACAACATCGAACGGACATCAGTGTCAAAACTGATCAGCCCCTCCAACCTTGGGCGTTTAGCCAGTAAGCCTCAGAGAGCCACAGCAATGTTAGCGACAAAGATGCGTCGTACTCAAGCAATCCTTGCTGCCGTGACCAGCTGGTTAATGTGGCACTGGTCCCAAATATCATCCCAATTGTCCCGCGTTTGCGGCTCGCATTCGTTAACGATGCGTATTACCCGGTTCATTTTTTCTTTTCTGCATGAGATGCAAACGCAAGCATAATTCTACTTGTACTTCTTCGTCAATCACGCTCAGTTGATGACCCTAAATTGGTTGCACACAAACGGCTACTGCGGAAAACCCATCTAACATAAATGGCTCAATATTGCAGCTGAGAACGCTGTCAACCACAGCTTGACCCGTAGTTTTCGCACCTGTGTCTCCGCATGCGTGCGGCCAATAGTGAGAGGACAAGACGGGCGCAGTTATTTCGACACCACCGGATTGGTTACTGCTCCGTGTTTCTAGGCAATTGACATGCGTAAATAGCCAGTGTGTCCAACGTGTGTGCCATTTCGTCTTTTTGACCCATTTCCCATAGAGTGTAAATGTTCGTGGCAGCTAGTTAACAATTAGCGTGGACTTATAACCTACTGCTGCCGACAGGCTTTTAGTGAGTGTTGTGGGAATAATGGATTGCACGATTTGGCTCCAACTACATTACGGCTGCAATCATTTAACCCAGGGAATATGGATATGGAGGGTGATAGTCTTGGGAGAATTAAGAGATAAAATTGGAAAATAAAGATTTTACCCAAAAGTAGCCCATCTTCACCGTAAGGTACGTAGCGGATACGATAATTTTAGATGCGCTCTACGACTACTGAGGTGGGATATTTTGGCAGGTTAAGAAAATAGTTTCGTGTAATAGAAATGGTGATAGCAGTTATACAAAACGTTTCAAAAAGGAAGTTGAAGTTATAGGGTCATCTTAGTAACGTCACCTTGTTCCAAGCACTATAGTTACTCGAGCATTTTCATCCGCATACCCATTCGCCATCCAATTCATCTGTCGTTCGTTATATAATCTCTTTTCAGCAAACAAGGATCGGTAGAAAGCGCAATGTCACAAAAATTCAAGGTCGGTTTTCTGGTGAATTTCAAGTTAGGTTCCTTTCATCTATATATTTCACTTTTCCGTCGGTTGCACGCATGCGATCAATGGTTTCTGAGAATGCGCTTGAGAAAAAGCTTCCATAATATGACCTATGCAATAGATCGCATCGGGATCAAGCAAGTACAAGCAAATCAACTTGTGTTGGCGGCATTCGGCGTGGCATTTTATCTGCTTCGTCCACCATGCATTGGTTCCGCGACGGAGGTCTCGGATCAGTCGCCGTCGAAGTTTGGGAAACTGACTAATCTTCCCCAAGTAACTACGGTCTGCCACATGTGCAGCAAATTCTGCAATCTTCTCACACACCAATGCGCCAATCGTGGCATTGTTCTCATCAAACCAATCAGGCCGCTTACATTTTGTGTGCCCGATGGTTTCTTCGGCAGCAGCTGTCAACTGGTCTCGAATGGGGTGCCACAGATCGCCCACTGTGGCCATGCCTTCCACATCACACAGGCGTGTAGACATCGCCTTCTGCAGATCAGTACGTTTCGCCACCGTACCGAGGGAGAGAATGTTAAATTTACGCCGATTCACGGCTGGAGTGCAATACATAGATTTACGAAAATATATGTACAGTTTGGTCCGCACCAATTTGTGATCAGTGCCACACTCAGCTCCACGCAGTACACAAGTCATGCGCACTTCACTCATATCACGCTGATGCACGATGACATAGTCGAGCAGGTAAGCGTGACCACTCCGTGGGTGCGTCCAAGTTGCTATATCACTCGCACTCAGTGCAAACCGAGTGTTCGTGATCGTCAGGCCGTGAGTGGCACACAGTGAGAACAGCCTGTCACCGTTCGCGTTCGCTGAACCAATGCCATGCGAACCGATAACATCTGTCCACACCGATGCATCACGCCCAACGCGCGCGTTGAAATCACCCAGCAGAAATAGTCGGTCGCTCCTTGGCACAGACCGTGTCACGGAGGATATCTGAGTGTAGAATTGATCACGCGTCGACAAGGAACTACTCACAAATCGAGAAAGAGGCACTGGCTTTAACTTTTGCTATCAAAGGTTTCATTGCATGTTGCAAGGTAGAGAATTCGTATCGGATACTGAGCATAAACCATTATTAGCCATTTTTGGTTCACGGCGAATCGCCTCCAGCGCTGGACGACACTGTTGCTCGGATATAATTTTAGAGTACTTATTGTGCCTACGGTCGATTTCAGTTACGCAGATGCGTTGTCTCGACTTGTGGTAAAACAACCGAGCATAGCAGAAGGTCAGATGATCGCGTCAGTTGCGTTTGAATCGGACTGACACAGCTTCCGTATAATTCATTTAGGGCTCTTTCGATTACATCTGTGGACCTTCAGGAGCCCATCAAACTCGACCCCCTTCTGCAAAATGCTTTTCGATTTTTAAACACAAAGTGGCCAGACCGGATTACTGACACATACCTTAAATATTTTATTGTCGACGTGACTCGTTAGCGTTGGTTGTTTATTGTGTTTTGTTCGGTGAGCGCGTGGTTGTTCCGAAGTCCATGCATGCAAGGGTATTAAGATATCTGCACCTACATAACCCCGGAATATCATGGATGAAAGCTTCAGCCAAAAGTTACGTGTACTGACCTTTTATTGACAACGTTATCCATGGTTGTGTCGCCACATGCAGCAAATGTTTATCAACAGCGAAACTTCCAAACAAAATCATCCAAATCTGGAGGCCAGACTCTAAGCCTTTGGAGAGAATTTACGTTGATTTCGCTAGTCCAGTGCAAGACCAATGTTTTTGAGTGTAGTTTGTGCGTATACTAATTGGCCGGACGTATACTTGGTGAACACGAACACGACAGCAGCCACAGTACGAAAACGAGGACAGTTATTTGCAAAGTTCGGTTCATCAAACATCTTGGTTTCCGATAACTGTTCGCAATTTAACTCCGTCGTTTTTGATGTTTGCTGTCAGCGCAACGGTGTCAAGCACTGCATGTCGCTTCCGGGGAAACGTAGTCACACGGGCAAGCAGAAAGCTTCGTGGATACCTTCAAACGTTCATTTGTAGAACGGTGGAGGGAAGGACTGATGAAGAAGATCATACAACTCTTCCTGTTAACTTACCCGGCTAACCTAACGCGGCTGTACGATGCAGCAAATCCCCAGCGAAAGTCATGTTCGGGCGAGAGATACGTCTTCCAATTGATGCAATACGCCCTAAGGTTGCTCAACGGCCACTCGCGTCAGGTGTGAGTAGAATTTTTCTACCAGGTGAGCCGGTGTACGCGTTGGATACAAGCTTGAACCACGAAACGTGGCAGCCTGCAGTGGTACGAAAATGGAAAGGCAAGTTGCTGTACGAGGTGTCTATCGGACCGTTGTCTCTCGTGGGGCATGTTAATCAGTTGCGCAAACGACGAATCCAAAACACAGTCCCCTCTACTTTTAACTTGCCGTTCGATATAATGAAGGACACGTTTGAACTACCAAGAAACTGTGGGGCGTATGAGCCGACGGAAGCATGCACAGAGCAATTCCATGGACTCACTCGGAAACCTATGTAGACAGGTAAACCGATCCGATTTTTACAGCTGAACCTAGCAATTCATTCGTGTGAGTCTGGAGCACGGGTTTTCAAAGAGGGAGGTTACATTAGGCGAACCGGTGCGTAAAAAGTACAACCTAATCACACCCATCTGAGCGTGAACTTCAACCGCACCCACTAGTCTAATATCGTTCAAATGAATCAGGCCGCTGCATATCTGACACACGTTATGACTTTAACGTATCGTGTGGGCTGTATTACCTGTTCCACGTGACTTGAGAATTGGTCGATACACTTTCTGTTAAGGTGAAAGTTTTGGTCCTGACGGCTCAACGTCCAAATAACTGTGAGTATAACACCAAATAACGGTTTTGCGAAATGTTATGAGAACGCAAGTGCTGGTAGATATCTAGTAAGCATGCCTGTATTCTTCATTCATTCTATTCACAAGGCAGATTTTCTGCAACAATATTGTGTAAACTGGATGCGCTACCGTGCAATTATGGTATACCTAACTTATCATCGCCCATTTTGTCTACATGAAACACCATCTACTTTGGATTATTTAGCAAAGCCAATCTAACTGTGACATCTTCATCCAGCAGGAACCGAAAATACAACGGTGCATTTACTGACCTCACAGAACGTGGCCCCTATTCCTAATCTTCGAAGCAGCGTAAGTTTCCTTCATCTCGTCCTATATCCGTACTTTTTGGTCCAACACATCCTTCCAATGAATATTCTCCTGAACAACAGCTGAAGTAACCTGGTTACTGGTGTTGCTCGTCCTGGCGTCAGTAGAGTCTATTTATGCAACAAGTTACCGTGGGCCAGATAGATGCAACGCCTAAAGGTTCGGCCTTTATTGTGAGTTGAATATGAATGGGATATCGTCTCGGTACTTTGACGCTAACGCAAAGCCATCGGTTGCAGGGATTTGCGAAATTTAATTTATGGATCAAAAAGTGCCGATTGCCGATTGCCTACCCAGTTCATTTCAGTCAATCACTTGAGATCCGCGCACGCATATGAGGTGGATCGAGCTCCCCAGGCACAGGTCGTCATGGAGTTAATGAGAACAGTAATAATAATGTTTATACCAATGATGTAAATCGTCTTGCGGGAACACGCGAAAACTAGCAGTCGGTTAGCCTTGTTATGGCGTGGGAGTATGGAACCACGCATTTACAGTTGTGTCTCGATTTACCGAGAATAAACCAATTTTACACATATATATATATATATGTATAAATGCAAACACGCTGCGGACAGGTTGATGGGGTAAACATAATAACGCAATGAACCACTGATGTGTTTGATATCGATGCCAACATTTACCAGCATGATTGTCTGCAACCCGAATTATTCTTTAGGCGAACAGGTTCACTTGCATCATCCAGGTCAAGGATTGGCTGTCTCAGGGGTTCACCGAACTAGACGCAATGTTAGAAACGAACAAATATCGAGGCAGCAATCCCACTAGCATGCAGTGCACTTGACTTGGACAACTTACGTTTTGAGGTCAACAAGCAATCCAACGAGGAAACATATGTGATGCTGTCAACCACCATATGCGCGCATCCGTAGTACTGATACGGAACTCCCACAATACATGAACAACACCGAACGGACATTAGTGTTAGTCCCCTCCTAACTTGGGCAAATATATGAGAGCTTATCTGAGAGCCAGAGCAATGCTAGCGACAAAGTTGTGTCGTGCTCAACCGAGCTTTGTATGTCTTGACCCGGTGGCTAATGTGGTGGAGGTCCCGAATATAATCATTATTCTCAAGAGTTTAAGGCTCATATTTGGTAACAATGCGTATTTGCTGGCTCAGTTTTTCGTGTCTTTATGAGTTGCAACCACAAACCAATTTCGACTTGTACTTCTTCGTGAAGCAACCTTAGTTGATGTGAACAAACGGGTTGCACACAAACAGGTGCACACGGAACTAAAATCTGCGAACGACGACTCAACATTAGAGCTGAGAACAATGTCCACCACGGCTTGACCCGTAATTTCCGCACCGTGTGCCTCCGGATGCGCGCGACCAATAGCGAGAGGACCAGCCGGTCGCAGGTAATTCGACACCACCGTTAGGGTTACTGATCCCAGTTTCGGACGCACACCACACGTCAATACCCAGTGTGTCCAACGTGTGTGCGAATGCATGGTGTTGACGTATGTTTTAGAATGTAAACGTTCAACGGCGCTGCATAACCGGACAGCGTGGCCGTGTAAGGGCGGCTGCCGATGGGCTTTCAGTGGGTGGGGTGGGAAGGTATCATTGCACGAGGTGACTCCAGTGGCATTACGGCTGCTGTAAATAACCATGGGAATTGTGGATGGAAGGTGAGCGACTATGGTCTGGATTGTGGTAGGAGAGAGGTTGGTAAGAAAAAAGGTAGCTTCCAGCATTAGCTCTTTATCGTTTGTTCGCTCTGCTGTATGCGGCAGAAAAGGCGACTCTTTTTGTTGTGTGAGTTCCGCTGCAGGATGTAGTTAAATTTTAATGAAATGAATTTGTCAAAGGAAGGTTCTGATTGCAGCAATACAAATTCAATCAAACAGTAAGACGAAATTATACAGGCATCTTGGAACCGTTTCATGTTCACCTGCCTCCATGCAGGATATTCTCTCGGACGGAATCGTCCACAGTCCCATCCGCACTCCAAGCCATCTGTAGCTCCTATGTTGATCTCCTTTTAGCAAACAACACTTGGGTCAATGCGCAATGCAACAAAAATTGGAGGTCAGTTTGCTGGTGTATTTCAAGTTAGTTTCAATTCATCAATATATTTCAGTTACCTGTCGGATGCACGCATGCGGCTCACTTTTGTAGCTGGAAAGTGCACTTGCCAACAAGCCTTCATGATGCGATCTGCGAGGTGGATCGCATCGGGGTAAAACACGTACATGCGAGTCAACGGCTTCTACAGACAATCTTGTAGAAGCTTAAGTTATTTAAACAATGAAGCAATAGGAGACCCGCTAGACAGGTGTATATTATGGACAGAGCATGGTTATACCCAATTGATCTCATGCGCTCACTTTTGGCTCTGCGTTGCTGGGCTAAATGACATCGATTGTATAGAGAGTATCCACGTATTATTAGCCTCCATTGTCTGCTGGTAGCCACGTTTACGTTCGTCTGGTTGAAATCCGTGCTACAATGAGGAACTGGCTGCTCCAGCTTCGAGGATTTCGCGGGCAAATTTGTGGCGATATTTGTCGGTCGGTTATCCCCGAAATCTCTTTACACTCAACCCGTGTCTGGAAACTGTGCCGCAGAATTGCTCTGTTGCGTTTAATCCATAGCATGTGCAGGGGTTGCATTGAAAGCAACACTTTCACGTCCATCTCTGCTGAACCCTTCTAATTCTCTGGCATTAATTTTTGCACAAGGAGACACACATAGCTATTCGGAAGTATGCCATATTGGGGCCTACAACTGGCAACGAATCCCAGTTTGTTGAGCATCCTCCTCTTCCTGTGGTCTGTTTAGTGTAAAATGATTACATAGCTATCATTAGGTAATTACCTTCATCAAAATCGGCTTCCCGTGCCCTTCTACGGATGCTCCATTCTTTCTGTTTCGGGCCGTTTAAATCAATTGTATTGAACTGTGTATAGACCCACTTTGAGATTTTTGTTACCAGACATATTTGTTTATTTTATGTGTGAATGTTATGCTTTATTTTTGCAACTTTGTTGCCTGATATTTTACTTTCCTCTGTGTTTTCAATTATTTGCTCTTTTCCTCTATTTATTCGCTTATGTCATTCACAATTCTATTTCACTTTCATGAGTCCAGGCATTTGCACTTTCGTTTGATTTGTCCTTATTCCGTTTGTATTTTATCCGCGTGTGTGTGGACAGTTTCCGTAAATACTTTCCGGTGTTGTTCTTGTTCGCTGCTTTTTCGGGATACAACAAATTGCTGCCGCATGTTAGTTAGGTCTTTGCATGCTGCTGCTCTTGCACTCTTCTGGACTGAATCTGCGATTAGTGCAATTGCAGAATACTGGGAAGGCTTGATGCTCTGTTTTCCAGATTATCTTTATCTTTTGCATCGAGCAGAGTGTATTGAAGTTTGGCTGTATCTGCTCACGGCTTCCTGTTCTCCTTTTCCTTTTCTCGCTGGTTTTCATCCTTATTTGTGGGCTTAAACTTCACTTTATTCCCACAGTTTACAACCCTGCAATTCTTGACCCTCCCACACCTGGCTTCAATAATCATTTGTCTTCTAGTTTTAACTCACACGCATTCGTATTGCGCCGCTCCTTTCCTGTCGACAATTCCATGTTGATCCAAGCGGAAAACGTCAGTTCACACGTTTCCTTTTGGAGTCCTCGATCGTTGGTAATGCTGGCTTGCCTCAACTTGTGCACTTTGTTTACAGATTGGCCACCAGGCAGCACTGGTCCGAACCTTAGAGACCCTACCGATTGACATTTGCTGCGTGTCGAAAACTTGATAGTAAGATTTAAGATCCGTGCTTACCTTGCGATCCCCAAATGCGGCACTGGAGGCACATTCAAGTTTCGCCTGTCTGGAGATGACGGAGCTCCAAACGCCTGTCAAGTCATCGTGGGCATTGCTGAGTCCGCGGGGCTGAAGCTGCTCTGCTCGTTTGGATTCCAGTCAACCGCCGGCTGTGCTCTGTTTGTTTGACTGGCTCTTTTCAACCTTCAAAGTCGCGCGGGGACAAACATTGCCTGGTTGTCGTTGCGACCTATGAGCCCATTAAGTTTAGCACTGATTCCGTGAGAGCTGATTTTCATCATCAACTGAATGCGCTCATGATTTCAGAAGGTTTTGAACACACATTGGTTTTTGTAGCGTTTTATTACAATATTATATATTATATATTATATGAAAACAATAGAAGATCCGATTTGTACTCAAAACCTACTGAAATCATGAGATCCAAGTCGCTTCCAAGCATATGCCGAGATATTGAATCATTATAAAGACCACGTGTTCGAAAACTGGCTAGTGAAATCGTGCGTTTTGCTGGTGTTGAAGCGAATTGAGGAAATCATCGTAGTTTCAACCTGACATATCTCAAATGTGGGATTATTCCCAAAAGCCTCGTTGTCAGACCATCGGACAGTTCGTACCCACTTACCAATAGCAGCCTACAAAGCGAGCAAAACATATCTAAGACAACGGATTTAAATGACAACTCGACGCCTGAATAACATTCGCCTCCATGCTAATCGGCTGAGCTGGGAGCTGCAGAATGCTATAACGCAGACAGACTATGACAGACAGTACAACAAGACCTCGGAAGTGAAATCAACGCAGGGGATAGCTAGGAACGAAAGACAAGTTCGTAAGTTCAATCATTTGGAGTATATACAAACCAGGACCACCCGTCTCGTAGATAGATCTGAATCTAGCAGTAACTGTTACAGTGTAGTTAATATGTCAGATAGTTTGTTGAGTGAGACGGAACGCATATTACTGAAAATGGGTTTGCATTTTTCTGTACATAAGTCTAAACTAACTGCAGAGTAAATTATTACTAGCGTTGATACTGTGATGAGGAAACTACTAGTAACAGCAGCTGCGAATATTCGTGCACAAGTGGTAGATGTCATCAGATGTTAGAAGCCTGAGGAACCAACTCTTACGACAACGGAGCGTACCGCATTAAAGGCCTTAAGAGAAGATCCCATTATCATCATCGCGAAAGCCGATAAAGGCAAGACCGTAGTGATAATGAACAAACCGAATTTTGTGGAAAAATGGAACAGTATTTAGCAGCAGGGCCCACTAAGCTGTTTTGTCGCCCCTGACGCCTTCACCCCACGACCGCAAGAAGAAGTCCAAGGCGAGCCAGAAGGAGACTTGTATACATGAAATCACAGTTGCTTATATTGTTTGAAGGCAAAATGAAGGGAAGCTACTAAAGTACACTTGAGCCAACCAACTGAAGGAAAAACTTAAAATGCAGCGGCGAATAAGCAACCGTGTACGTCAGAGCGAATCGCGTAGGTCCTTAAAAATAGCATCATTGGACTCCAAGCTTAAAACGAACGACCATTTACAGTGACAGGCACTGACCAATCAGAATGACGAAAGAAACGTTTAAACAAAGGTCACAAAACAAACGCGAATAAGGAATGCAGACCCAAAAGTTGAAAACTAGTAAAATAATTGTGTGACACTAAATATTCCTTTAACATAACCAAGTAGAACAGTGATGAGAAGAAAAAACTAATGGAATATGTTCTTGCAAAGAGCGCTGCTGAGAAGGACATGACGATTATCGTCCATTAACAATGGCGCGGATGTATCAATCGGGCGAACCCAGTAGAGCGTTTAAACAACAGTCAAGAAATAGAAAATAGGAAGAGTAAAGAATAGCTATCAATCTCGGTCACAATAAATGAATGTCTAGCAGTTGTTCTCATAATCGAAGCAATTGAGAAAAACTCCATATCGTTCATAATGAATAAGTGTAAATCTGAAGTAGGAAACTACCTGAGATGTGTGAAGGACAACCTGGGGCCGGATCAATGGGATAGCGTATTTCCGAAATCAACGATTCCACCTAGGTTCTGTGGCCTGACGATTATATATAAGCAAGGAGTTCCCGTTCGGCTCATTGTAGATGGTATCGGTTCTCTAACTCACGAACTAGCCGGATATTTAGTAGGTTTGTTACAACCACTAGCAGGGAGAACAAATATGTTCGTACGGAACTCTTATGAATTCGCGCGAAATGTAGCAGGTCTGGCTATCGCTTCGGGCGAAACACTCTTTCGTTTCGACGTTAGCTCCGTATTCACTAACGTGCTGCCATAATAAAACCCTACAAAAACCGATTTGTATTCAAAACCTTCTGAAATCCTGAGATCCCAGTCGCTTCCAAGCATATTTCGAGATATTGAATGTGCTCATTATTTACTAAAGAAGCACGTGGTGCTTGCTGCTTATATGAATGCCAAAGTCGGAAATTGTCCTCTGATTAGTATCATCTGGGCGGCCAACATGGTGTAAGCTCTTTCACTGTTGAACATGAGCGGTTGCTGCACCAATGTATATACTCGTCTCTTTCTCCCGAGCCATACTTTTCGACACAACACTCGCAGAAGAGTGACTTGACGCCCACCAGCCTCAGACTATTCATGACACAAATCGATCACATCGCGATCTGTTATCACTGGAGTGGTTGCGTACAAAACGGTCGCTGGATTTGGAGTGCGAGCGTGGAATCCGATCAGGCGCTGGTGTTTACCAACCTTCGGATGTGTGTTTTCCGGCGTCCAAAGTGTCGCTGTGACAGCATAGACACCAGTCAACTGGTGAAGCCAGGTGTTATACATGGGTATCAAAATACGACAGCATCCGGGCTGATCAAGCGCCCACAGAATAACGTTGACGAACACCGGTCGCATATTCGCCAGTCGTTACTAGCAGCAGGCATGTCTTCTTGTGACAAGACAAAATGACAACCAAAATGTTGGGTCTCTACTCAGTCCCTTGAACTTCTGGATGATCACCAGCGTATTTCGGCTGGAAGAGCACAGAATGAGACACATAAAGTTTTAAGGCAAAGCTGTATGGTAGCCTAAAGACAGAACGAGAAGTCAAGTGGTATCATCCTACATCGGAAATGGAACCAACCGTTGCCCTTGGTATTTCGTCTGTTCCGGGAGACGGTCAGCAGGAGATCTGGTGTTAGCGAGAACATACCAGAGTAGAGTGGACAGCCAATACACAGGTTGTCAAAACACTTGGAACTGTTGGATGAACGCTTGGCAAAGCAGTTTAATCAACTTGACTTGTCGCTTACTTTCTCGGGCACTGAGCGCCCTTCTCTTTGGGCCGTCTCCTTGGATCCGCCTCACGCGCTGAAGTCGAACGTGTGACAAGTCTGTTGAAATGGCATGAGGCCGCAGGGGCAGGTAGAATTCCCCCTACCCGCTTCAATTCGGGAGACTTGCTTCTGGTGAAGATTTACACGAGTTACTAATGGAACTGTGGGAGCAGGAAACTGTCCCAACAGACTGAAGCCGCTCCGTTAAAGTCCCGATTTTCAAGGGAAGATCCCGTTCGGGATATGGCAATCATCTAGGAATCAGTGATCACAATTGTCACTAAGTGGCCTGCGTCTGTCTCCACAGACTGAATGGCACTCGTGCAAGTAAGGTCAGAAAGGAGCAAGCCGGGTCTTATTTAAATCGAGGCTGCATCGACCGCTTCTTGACAATACGCCAATTGTTGGAGCGTCGTCATTACTATTTTCGGACACCGCGTTCGGGTTTCTCGACCTCAAAGCGTTACACGCAAATGAAATCAGAACAGCGGTATGCTATTAGGGAAACCTTAGTGACAAGTGTGTAGCGGTACACTCCACTCAATCGCATGTGAGCACGCTAATCACATGAACGCGAGAACGAGTTTCATTTCGAAACAAAACAATGGAGGACCCTGATTGGTTGGCACACAATACGTACGCACACAGGTGCACGTGATACTGTGCAGCAGCCTTTCCTGCCGAATAGTAGTGCATGTATTGGCATGACCAATGACCGCATCACCCCCCTTGGTTCTGGCTAACCGGACTGGAAGCGCTCGACTGGTCGCCGTTGAAGACTAGAACGACTTAAGAAAAGTTCAATTACTGTTGTGCGTCAGTGCTCTGTAAATCGGTTGGTGATTGGAATGACAGATCTGGTTCAGCACTTGTTTCCCGGTTCGACAATCTTGGTCGCACATGGTCCAAATGGCGCCACACGATCTGGCTATCCACAGCTTCTACGATCTGTCCTTTGGTTGGTTTTACAACGGCTGTCTCCCAATCAGAGTCTGTACGTAAACGGACGTAAATTGGGTCTGACTCTGTCACAATTCTGTCCCTGTTGCAATTTTCAAATGGTTTTCTCACCCTTTGTTGCCTTTCATTAATGTGTTACTCAATGGTCCTATGCAGTAATTCTAACCGTGTACGCAAGCGTCGACTGTACATTAACTATGCCCAAATTCTACCTGTTGTCTCGTTTGGCATGTTCTGTTATGCGAACAGGAAACGACGCAAATGCACAAGCAGTGAAACATTTGGTTTTTTTAAATAAATGTTCCACTGTCCGTACCGCCGTTTCTGCCAACCCGTTGGAGGATGGATGATAAGATGCAGCATTTATGTGTGTAGCGCCGTTCTAGCGAATAAAGTTAGAAAACTCGGCAGTGGATAGCCCTGAATCATTATCGTGCACTAGTGCTTCGAGGAGACCAAATGTCTCGAATGTTGTGCGCAGTTTAGTTATGGTGCTAGATGAAGTTGCTGAGGCCAGGATCTGAACTTTAATCCACTTAGAATGGTCGTTAAATATCAGCAAATTCTTCCGACCAGCGAAAGGACCGAAAATGTATACGTGGACGCCTCACCAGGGTGGCTGTGGCCACTTCCAATTCTGCAGTAGCTCATGGGAGGCAGCGTTTCAATTTACCTGCGAATCTGCAATTTCCAAGCTTCGAGGCAATGTCATGGTCTAATTCGGGCCACCAGACTTAAAAGGGAGCTAGTGACTTCAGTTAGGCAACTCCTGGGTACACACCACGTATTTCATCCAGGATACGTGACCCGAATCTTTTGGGGACTTTAACTCGTGAGCCCCATATTAAACAACCGTTCTGGAGACTGAGCTCAGACCTTCAATTACGGAAAGGTAGGAGTTAATTCGATGCACTAATTGGCCATCTGACTTGAGCGTAGCATTTCAACAGCGGCAAAACTGGATCTCTATTGGTCACCTGAAGTATGTCCGTTGACGTGACCAGGGGGTCACTGAGGTGCTGAACCGAGTTTAACAGCTCTTCTCGAGTAATCTCCTCGGAAGGTACCTTTAGTAAAGGAAGTTGACTAAGAATATCAGCTGCGGTAGTTTGTCGGCCGAGAACGTACGGGATTTTATATCCATATATAGAAAGCATGAGGGATTAATGAAACATGCGGGGTGAAGCCATTTGTTACATCTCCTTATCTTGGCCAAGGAGGGAAACAAGATGTTTATTATCCGTATTGATCACCAAGGGTCGGCAAAGTTACTATTGGTGAAATCGGGTTGTAGCGAAGATCACAACTACCGCTTCTCGATGAAGTTGCGAGTAATTTCGTTCTGCTGTTGTCAGTGTTTTTTTGGCATCGGCAATGGGTTCTTGGTAGTACTCTGGTAATTCGTGTAGTAAAATATCTCCAAGACCGTACGGTGATGCATCAAAAGTAGAATAGGCTTTGGTCGGTAGTTTGCATAAGCAGGCATTTTGATGCCAAAAGCGTTTTAACCGTCGTGGAAGCATTTTCATTAATCGTTTTACAATTCGAAGTTTGGTTTCTTGTAGGAGTTGCTGAGGCGGATGTTGCTATGTTGCTGGCGATAGTGTGAACCTTGAAAACTGGGTAGCCGCACCCAAGAGTGACTGCAGTTGATGAACACCTTTGGGTGCTGGCGCTTCGAAGTAGCGCCCTTGACATTTCCTTGCATAGGCACAATCTTCTCTTGATAACCTATACTCAGGTACTGTGCACTCGGCATAAGAAATACACGTTTAAGTTTGTAACCAACTCGGCGTCCGAGCATCCGTTCATGACGACATTCAAAGTTAGCAAGTGTTCGGTGATAATACGTCCAGTAACGGGGATGTCATCTAAGCATGCACATGTGTCTGATATGTTCGCTAGTTTGTCAATAATACGCTGAAAGATAGCCGGCGTCGAGCTTATCCCAAAGGGCATGTGTGTATAGCGGAATAATTCCTGGTCAGTGCTAATGGTGTTGGTTGCATGTGCTTCTTCGTCGAGTTCAATTTTTGGCAGGCGTATCTCAGATCTACTCTGGTAGAAAACTCGCCACAGGAGAGGGAAGCATTAGTGAGTTCAATCGTTGGCAGCGGATATATGTCTAGCTGTTCTGCCTGGGTGATCGTACTTTTATAATCCCCACAGATACTTATGGCGCCGGAGCTCTTCAATGCTGGCAGTATAGGGGCTGTCCAATCCGAATATTGAACAGATTCAATATTATCCTCAGCTGGGGTCGGCGCAACACACTATCGACCTTAAATCGATGAGCATAGAGGACTGATAGAGCTTACCAAAACCTTGGTATCGCCTGTGCTTTCAATACTAGGTGAGCGGCGTTACTTTTCAAGAATCTTTGTTCAGACTCATCGAACAAAACCATAGGTTTCTGCAAAATATCAGACACCTGTATATGGGTTCCCGTCAAGTTGACGTACGATATGATGTCGGAAGGACTTGTAATTCCGTCACGACCAAATAGGTTTCGTCCAGGTTTTCCAGAAACGTCCACACAAATATGATTCGTTGAAGAATGATAGGATATGTGTGCAACAAATCTGTCCAGTGTAAAATGGCAATTGTATATTTGGTGGATCTAACGTTGAGAGGTATGATAAGGCATCTGGTCCTATCCAGGTAACTGCGGAGCCGCCATCAATTTCAAAATCCGCAGACAGCATGTTTACCTTGACAGATAAGACAAATGGCTTTCTCAGCGTTACGTTGTGATTTAAAACAGTTGTGGTATTGATTCAGCTCTGGGGAAAGTTCTAGTGGATGCAGCTTTTATGTTCAGGTTACTCAGTGTAATGGATTTCCGCTTGGTAAGACAAACTTTCTGAATTTGACCATTTTGCTGCAAAATCTGCACAGAGAATGGTGGTGCTGATAGTCAGTTTGGGACGAACGAGGTTCACCGCAGAGATAAGCACTAAATTATCTACACTGCACAAGTTGAATTGTGGTTGGATCAAAGTTAGTCTGGGAGACTTGCTTTACATCCTGTGAAATCAACTGATTAAAGTAAGACAACGAAGTTAATTCATGAACGAAGTTTGCGCGCTGTCAGCTAATATCACAGGCTTTTTCTCAACTCAGGAGCGTTTCGTGTTCCGACAGCGGCCGCTCCCATACATTTTAATCAGGAACATTCACAAGTAACGCCAGTAACAGCATCGCTTCTTCGAATTTGTTCTGAAGAACCCGCTCATGGGCACAATCAGGAAGGACGGTAAGAAGTCGGGAGATCAACTCAGTTAAAAACGCATTCGACTGTTGCATGGGGCTGAATTTGTAGCATAATGTGAACACATGTGACTTTTCCCCCCAAAGTTGTCCCAGGGAATGGAACAGAGATCGTAGGTCTGTGTTTGTGTGTAGCTGCAAATTGTCGAAATATCGCTGGTCCTCATTACCGAGGAGGTGACATAGTATTTTGGTTTTTGCTGCATCGTTTAGCGTGTTTTTGCTGCCAAGAACCAAAATAAGATCAACGAATTTAAGCAACTGTTTTTCCACTGTGTCCGTTGCTGGGTAGTGGGTCTTTCAGTAGAGGAATTCCAAAAATTTTGGGACACCGTAATGGAATTTTACATGAGTAATCCGATAAGCATCGTCGCCAATATGTTACACCCCAGCGGAATCAGAACAGTAGTAAGGTATCAGGAAAACCTTCATAGCAAGCGTGAAGCGGTACCGTCTACTCAGCAAAGGTGAGCACGTAATGAGTATCTGCCACGATAGTCACATGAACGCGAGCATGACTTTCATTTCGAAGCGAATCAATGGCGGACCCTCATTGGTTGACATGCAAACACGTACCCATCCAGTTACATGCGTTCCTACGCAGCAGCCCTTCCGGACGAACAGCAGTGGATGGATTGGCACGATCAATAACCGTTTCACATAGGTGCATTCGAGTTACTTGAATTACTTTTTGGGACCATCTGCTAAGGAAATTTGTTCACGAAAAAGACATAATCTTTATCAGAGGGCTTT
>CALYDF020004324.1:0-19007 GCA_944474145.2 Dicrocoelium dendriticum
TTTTTTGCACTTAGGCATTGACTGTACTTACAAGCGCCGCTACCAAGAAACAAGCGGTGCACAGACGTACACCGTTGTCCGTTCGGTCGGAGTTTAGTGCATACCTACCACCTAGCTGAGTTTCTGCAGATTGCGAACTACCTCTTGTGTATCCATTCCCTGCGCGAAAATAACAATATCTGAACTGTTACCACTGTGAAATACTGTGCTCAGTTTATAGAAGATGTCCTTGACAGCATCAAAACTGCAGTCGGTGGTGGTATAAGCAGTAGCCACAAACAACTTGCGCCCAGTGCCACTTCGTGATTCAACCTCAATTGATGTCATCAAACAGGCTGCATCCAAACGGCTGTTCACGGGAATCCAGTCAATCAACGATGGCTCAGCTTTGGAGCCGAGGACGACGCTCATCCCTAATGAGCAGTGATTGCCGCATCAGAGCTTTCTGATGCGTGTAACCAATATCATACAGACAAACAGGGCGCAATTACCTCCGCAACCCCATAGGGGTTATTGCTCCTAGTTTCGGACACACAACCAACGTCGATACCCAGGGTGTCCAACATGCGTGCGAGTGCAGCAAACTGACCTTTACCGAACCTTGAAATCCGCCAGGGTAACGGGACGTGGCCTTGTAGAGGCCTGTTTCCGATTGTAGTCTAGGGGATGATGAGAGAAGATAGCTGCAAATGGCATTGTAGTCGTATTGCAACTACTATCAGCTATGCCAGGAATTATAGAAAGGTTAGTAATTAGGGTGATGAGGGAGTAAGAGAAACATGTTGAAAAGAAAGAAGAGGTACTAGCAACGACACGTTTTCTTTTATCCGCCCTCCTTTATGCAGCAGATAAGGCCACATTGTTAAAGATGCGCAACCGCCAATGCAGGGTGTGATTGAAGTTTGATGAGGCAATCTTGGTTGTACTTGGGCTGAGATACCGGCACTGTACTCAATCCTAGACAGAAGTACGATCGGGTCAATTACCAACGCTTTTGGCTCGAATCGCTATCCGCAAGGCATGGGGAGTATCAGCCATCTCGTTTTGCAGAAATGTATACCATCCCATTCTTTGCCGGTAACCTGGAGGACGATGAAACTAATTTCGTTTAATCTCTGGCCATTGACCAACCTGGTAGGGATTGTTCTCACGGAACCCTGGGGCACCACCCAGTATAGCTCAATTGGTCATAGAGGTTCACAAACCTTTCTACCACCTCAACGTCCAATCTCGTTGCTGCGCTGCACCATACCTAGCGACAACCACCGATGCTTCCTCCTACATCGCTCTCATCTACTTAGATTCAACTTGCTGATTTTGGATTACAAAGCATAGCGTGTTCCTTCCGTCCACACTTCTAGCAACCAAAATGACACTTAACACCTTGTGACGGTTTGTAAAATTAATTGAATCAGTGAGATGTACTGGGTGGTGCCTTCGTGTCCCTTGTGATCTACTCCTACCAAGTTGGTCATCGGTTAGAGGTCAGACAAACTCAATCTCCTGGTCCTCCAAGTTGGGAGTTTGAAATAGCATGACGTCATTTCTGTAAAACTAAATCATTACCACCCCACCGCTGTCTTGCGGACAGGCTTTTGAGCCAAAGGTTTTGGTTGTGGACCCCACTCGTCCTCCTGTCTAGCTCTGGTCACCCTGTCAGTATCTCAGCCCACCTGCATCGGCCGTCGCGCATCATCATCATCATCATTACACGTTAGCTGGAGGTGCAAAACCCCACAGCTATTGTGCCGCGATACAAAAGGCAAGAAAAGAAATAAAAACAAACAGACAGTGGCACGGCCGCTGAGTCCCCAGTAACGGATGGACATCGTTCCGGAGATCTAGCAGCTGGCTGCCTTAAAAGAAAGTCATATTATGCCTAACGATTGAGATCGTGATTGGAGGGGATGCTAAACAGGAGGGGGATGGACAAAGGAACTCACAACACAAACGCCATTGGGGCCGGCTCCTAGCCATATCAGCAAGTGTGTCCAGCCAAACGTGTTCACCGTCCTTAGGACCCCAGCCAGGCAGTCGGGATGCACCAACCGACGCCAACTTCGAAGTGAGGGTTTTCATTTCTCGCGACCAAGTCATCACTTGGCCTCCCCTCCTCCTCTTCCAACCGCACCCACAACGCGCAAACAATGCACGTCGTGGGAGTCAGGTGTGCTGGCATGCGCAAGACGTGGCCCAGCCATCGGAGCCTGGTGCGTGATATAATCGTGCTGAGCGGTTCACTCGCTCTTCCTGCACCAAATACGCGACGTCGAACACGCTCATTGCTCATGCGGTGTTCCCACCAGACATGAGCTAAGCTGCGAAGGCAGCGATGATCGAACGTGACGAGTCTCTTCATGTCTGTCGACCTGATGGGCCAGGTTTCACAGCCATATAGGAGAGTTGAACGGACGGCTGCGTTGTAAACTCTGCCCTTGAGGGCGAGAGTAATGTCGCGTCTGCGCCACAGGTGGCGGAGATTGGCAAAAGCACCTCGAGCTTTTGCTATACGGTTCGTAACCTCATCTTCAATCCCACGAGTGTCAATATAGCTGCCCAGGTACTTGAATTCCTGAACGACTTCTAGCAGATCACCACTAAGCGTTAGCGCAAGGTTGGGTCCCTGCCAATCTTGGAGAAGTACTTTGCATTTTGATGGAGCAAAGCATAGCCCAAAACGACTGACAGCCAGTGCTAATCGGTTCAGTGCTGTTTGGCATGTTTGGGAGCGTCACAGATTAAGGCAATATCGTCTGCATACTCCAAGTCAAGAAGTCGCTCACCAGGGAGCGGATCCACACCTTCTAGGTCGTGTCCAGCGAACGCTGTTTTCCATGACTTCATCAATAGCGAAGTTGAAGAGGAAAGGTGACAGCGGGCATCCTTGTCTCACACCGCTGGTGATACTGAAGGGTGGCGAGAGTTTGCCATAAACCCTCACCCTGCCCGAACTATGTGCGTACAGCGCTTTGATAATGTTTACATATTTATCAGGCACACCTTTCCTCAACAGACAGTCCCAAAGGGCACATCGATCGACTGAGTCGAAGGCACCTTTTATGTCAAGAAACACGACAACGGTGGGTCGCCAATAAACATGGCGGTGCTCCAACACTTGACGCAATGTGAAGATGTGGTCGATGCAGCCCCGACCTCGACGAAATCCGGCTTGCTCTTCACGAATTTGGCTTTCACGAGTGCCAGTCAGTCTGTGGAGAATGAGAGAGGCAAGCAATTTAGAGGCAATCGAAATCAGACTGATCCCTCTATGATTGCCACATTCCAAACGGGAGCCTCCCTTGAAAATTGGGACAATGACGGAGCGGTTCCAGTCTGTCGGGACTGTCTCCTGCTCCCAAAGTTTTACTAGCAACTCGTGTAGATCACCTATTAGAGCAGGTCCACCGAACTTGAAGAGGGCTGGAGGAATAGTATCTGCTCCTGCGGCCTTATGCAATTTCAACAGCCTGATCTCACGTTCGACTTCTGCGCGTGAGGGCGGATCCAAGGAGACGGCCCAAGGAGAAGGGCGCTCAATGCCCGAAGAAAGTGATAACTCAGGTTGGTTAAATTGCATAGCAAAGTGTTCAGCCCAACGCTCCAAGCGTTTTGACAGGCTGTGGATCATCTGCCCACTCTCGTCGCGTATGGTCTCGCTAACACCAGGTCTCCTGCTGCCTGTTGCCCGTATCAGACGGTATAACTTACGATGATTACCAATGGCAGCGGCTGTTTCCATCTCAGAGGCACGATGAGACCACCAGGTTTCGCGGTCCTTCTTTAGGCTAGCACGTAGTTTCGCCCTGAGATTTTTGCGAGCTTCATTGTATTCGCTTCCAGCCGGAATACGTCGGCGAGCATCCATAAGTTCCAGAGACTGTGTAGAGACCCAATGTCCGGTTTTGCAATTTGTTTTGCCACATGAAGACATGCCTGCTAATAGCAACGCTTGACGAGTGTGCGACCAGTGATCTTCAACGGTGTTTAGTGGGCGCTTACTCAGCCCAGATGTCAGCGCATCTTGGTACACATTCAGAACATCTGGCTTCGCCAGCTGGCTAGTGTCAATCCGTTCATATCGACGTCGCGGACGTCCACCGAAACGCACCAGGAGGTCGGCACATACAAGTGCGTGGTCAGAGTCCACGCTCGTGCTCCAAATCGAGCGACAGTTTTGGACACAGCCTCTCCAGCGGTAACTGATCGCGATATGATCGATTTGCGTCCATGACTGGCCCGAGGCTGGTGGCCGCCAAGTCACACTTCTGCGGGTGCTGTGTCGAAAATTAGTGCTCGCGAGAAACAGGCGAGCATCTTCACACAGCTGGAGCAATCGCTCACCATTATCATTACGGGAGCCTACACCATGTTGGCCGCCCAGATGAAGCTCATCAGAGGACAATTTTCCGACTTGGGCGTTTAGATCGCCAGCCAGCACCACAGTATCCGTGCTTCTTCTGTAACGAAGGAGCTCGTGAAGTTGCTGGTAGAAATCATCTTTTACCGAATCAGTGCTACAGTTTGTAGGGGCGTAGGCCGCAATGACAAACAGGCACCGTTTGTCCCCGCGCGACTTCGAAGCACGGAACGAGCCAGCTAATCTAACGGCGCACATCCTACTGTTTACTGGGATCCAATCAAGCAGGGCAGCTTCAGCCCGGGGACTCAAAACAATGCCGATGCCGGCTTGACCGGCATTTGAAGCTGCATCATCGCCAGATAGGCGCAATGAGAATGTGCCGCCAGTGTCGCATGTGGGGGATCTCAGGGTAAGCACGGAGCTCGAATCTTGCAGGCGGGTTTCTGATAAACAGCAAATATCGATCGATAGGGTCTCTAGTGTGCGGGCAAGTGCTGCCTGTTGGCCAATCTGCAGCAAAGTGCGCACGTTGAGGCATGCCAATCTTAGCGAGACACGAGGACTCCAAAGGGAAACGGATGAACTGACGTTGTCCGCTTGGTTGAACATGGACTTATCGACTGGATTGGAGCGTGGGCCCTGCGATTGTGTGTGATTTGAAATTAGAAGACAAGCGACTATTGGAAGTAAGCTGGGGGAGGGCCAAGAATTGGGGGATTGAAAATGGGGGGATATAAGTAAAGTTGGAGCGGGACAATAAGGATGCAGAAGCGCAAGAAGGGGTATAAGAAGACGGGAAGGCCTGAGCAGTAGCATCCAAACCCCTATCCACCCTGCTCGATGCAGCAGATAGGGCGCCGTCGCGCAGCTTATCAAGAATCGCCTTATCTGTTGCATGCAGCAAGACGGATAAGCGAAAACATGCTGCTGCTAGCGCTTCCCTACTTTCTTTTCCACCTATCGCTCTTACTCCCCTCCCAACCTCCATTACTAACCTGCATTCCAGCATTGACAGCGGCCGCAATGTCACTAGAGTCACACCATCTGCAGCTACTTTCCCGCACCACCCACTGCAGGTCCAACTGGAACAGTCGCTTATAAGGACACCTTGTCCAGTTTCCATGGCGCCCTTCAATGTTCGCACTGTAGGACAAATAAGGCAACAGGCTGCACTCTTACCCATGTTGCACACACTGGATATTGACGTGTGTTGCGTATCCGAAACTAGGATCAATGAGGTTCGCGGGGTTGTTGAATTAATTGCGCCCGGCTTATCCTCTCGCTATTGGTTGCACGCATGCGTAGACGCTGATGGGACAATCACTAGGCAAGCTGGGGTGGGCATCGTTCTCAGCCGCAAAGCTGAGCCATCGTTGGCTGATTGGATTCCCGTGAGCAGCCGCTCGTGTGCAGCTCGTTTATGCCCCCATCGACTGCAGTTCCGATGCTGCCACGGACATCTTCTACCCCGAACTGAACACGCTGCTTCGCAGTGTTACCAGTTCGGATATTGTTGTTGTTGCGGTGAATATGAATGCGCAACTAGGTCTCCTGAGCTCTTCAGAAGCTCCGCTAGGTGGTAATCATCGGCTTAACTCCGAACGGACGGACAATGGCGAGCGTGTGTTGCAACTGTGTGTGGTGCACCGCTACTCGACACAGTGGGCGTCGAAGTGCCACTTCGCGTTCTCCTGGAACTAACCAGCGATGGACCCAGGTAGATTTCATTACCAAGGCTTACAGGTGGCGTGGTTCAATACTGAATTGTCTCTCGTTCTGGAGTACATGTGTTGACTTCGATTATGTCTTGGTACACTGTCGTTTTCCAATGAACTTTAACGAGAGGCACATCAATCAATTGGCAACGGAGAAAGTATCTCAGCTCTCGGTCAGCCAAGCCCACCAGAAGGCCCGGAGTACCGAATTTTCGCTCTCTTGTCCTAATGACACTGAACTTCAGTGAAATAGGATTTCGACCGCCATGCGCGACACAGGAGTTTATGCTTGTCGTACTAATAGTCGTCACCACAACAGTCACTGGATATCTGAGATGTCGGTTAACTTGTTTGGAATCCAGAAGAAAACTCTCGGCTGATTCGGAGCACATTGTAATTGGGCGGACTATGAGGCATGAACTAAGACGGAGCCTACGTGCTGACGTGGAAGCCTAGTGGATCAGTCGGGTTTAACAATTGTAAGAGGCAGGAGCAATAGACAATTATCCCAGGTGGTTCCAACTGATCCGCACCACTGATCCCAGGAAACCAGGCGTCAGTGAGACAATCTGAGACAGCGTGGACGCCATGATTCACCATAAGGAGCGCCGTATGGGTCGTTGGGCGGAGCACTTTCAAGATCAGTTCAATTGACCCCCTGCTTCCGGACCTCTTCCTACTCAGGTAATGTGGGATGAGCCATGGACGGTAATTTTAGTGTTTCCGTCAGACGCTGAGATCCAAAACGCGATTACAACCCCCAATCGTTTTCGGGCTGCTGACCCGGATTCCCTCCCATCTGCACTACTTAAGGATGGAGGTTAGGTGTTTGGCAAAACACTGACCTCACTGTTCAAACATGTGTGGAAGGAAGAGACCATCGCACCCAACTGGATTGAATCAATTATTGTGGCAATCTACAAGTAGGGCGGTTGTACCGGCCGTACTAACCACAGGAGTATTAGCCTAACGCCAGTTGAGACACAATTGCTGGCCTCGATTCACGTTCGTCACCTCACTGCGGAACGGGAATCTCGGATTAGGTTTTCGCCTAGGACGAAGCTGTGTAGCTCATATTTTTACTCTGCGACAGGTGCCGGAGCAGCGCCACGCATATCGCAGATTGACAATAGCTGTGTTCCTCCACTGCAGGTATGCGTTCGACTCAGTCGATCGATGCATTCTGTTCGAAATGCCTGCGCGGAAAGGTGTTCCTATGGAATGTGTGAACTTTTCTCGTGCCCCGTACTCGAACACCACAGGCCGCGTCAGAGTTTAGGGGGACCAGAGGGATATCTTTCCGACAACAAGTGGCGTTCTTAGTGGTTGTTCAGTTTCCCCATTTTGTTCAATTCCGTCGTGGACTACATCATGGTGGGTTCTCTTGCGGAATTATGGGATGCCGATGTTGAGGTGCTGCCTGGTGAAGAGCTAGATGATCTCGATTATGCAGACGAGGTTGTCTTGTTGTTCAGCGATGATGGGACGGCATAATCAACCATGAGTAATCTCTCTCGCGTGGTCCCCTCACTTGGCGTGTGTTTCTCACGTTCAAAGTGCAGTGTTGTTACAAGAGCACCAGCCCCTCGATAACCCTTTCACCCTTTATAGCGAGGAATTCGAGGCAGTTGATAAATCCACTTACCTTGGTAGCAGCATCAGCAACGATGGGCGCCTAGAAACTAAAGTCAATTCACTCATTGCAAAAACCAGAACTGCCTTCTTGAACCCTTGGCATCTTTAGTGACAATGGAGTTCCCTTCAGTCTGTTAGGCTGTGTTTACAGGGCCATAACGAGGGCTGTCCTACTCTATGGTAGTGAAACATGGCTCCTTCGTTCTGAGGAGCTCAGGCGCCTTCAAGTTTTTGTTCATCAGGGTCTGCGAAGCATTGCCGATGTTTGGTGGCACCAGCGTGTCCACAACAACGATGTGCGTAAGCGAGCGCTAGGCAGTGCTAATTATTCTAATTTCGTTGAACAACAAATAGCACTGAATGGGTTGTATTGGTTTCAGCACGTACTACGTATTCCTGGTCACTGCTTACCGAGGAGCGCCTTGTTTTGTTTGCCAAATGTAGGTTGGCGCAAGCCTCAAGGTGGACAAAAGTTGACTTGATAACGGGAACTGAATTCACTGACAACCAAACTGGGTGCCGTCGATATGTCTCGCCTTCTGGGCTGGTATCCACTTGACTCGTCTTGTGCTTGGCTCGAAGCTTTACAGGACATGGCTCGCAGTCGACACCACTGGCGCGTCTGCTGACATCTCCTATCGTTGGACTGACTATTTGAAGTGTGCTTGGTGCTGAGTCGTCTACGGGATAGTGGCTGATTAGACGCGGGGCAGTGCGAGCCACAAAATGCTGTCTCGCTCACGCTCCTACCTTTACACAATAGCCAGTTTTTTGTGACGGTGTTGTTGGCAAGCTGTAGGTGCCTACACAGTGAATGTTTGTTTAGGGCATTAGGGTATTCTGGTAAGTCCCGTTTCACTTCCTCTTATTTTACTTCGTTCCGTAGGTCGTTGTGGTTGTATGGCAGCGAAGCATCAGTTCAAACGGCGAATGCAATGCTGTTGAGGATGAGACTGCACTGAAATACAGATTCGCTCAACAAAGAATACAATAAGAATAGGAAAAAGGTACACACGGCTTTCCCAACAACGAAGAACTCCAGCACTAAAGCCAACAAAACACAACCCTCCTACGTAAACAGTGACAGGACAAATACAGTACGTGCCCAAGATAATGTCACATAAGCAGTGCTATCTGCTGTTCTAAGGAACTAGCATGATTATCCCTGCCTAGCACACGCTTACGCACATGGCCACTGTGGACACGCTGGTTCCACCATACAACAGCAATGATTCGCAGACACTGATGAACAAAAACTTGAAGGCGCCTGAGCTCCTCAGATCGAAGGAGCCATGTTTCAATACCATTAAGTAGGACAGCTCTCCTAATGGCCCTGTAAACACAACCTAACAGACTGAAGGGAACTCCCTTGTCACCACAGATGCCAAGGGTTCAAAAAGGCAGTTCTGGTTTTCGCAATGAGTGAACTGAGTTTAGTTCTAGGCGTCTATCGTTGCTGATGCAGCTCCCAAGGTAAAGGCACTGATCAACAAGTTGGAAAATTATCCACCGATGAATTGCATCTGGGCGGACAACATGGGGTAGGCTCCCGTAATGATAACGGTGACCGGTTACTTCATTTATGTGAAGATGCTTGCTTACTTCTTGCGAGCACTAATTTCCGACACAGCACTCGCTGGAGGGTGACTTGGCACCCACCAGCCTCGAACCAGCTATGGATGCAAATCGATCACATTGCGATAAGTTACCGATGGAGAGGCTGCGTCCAGAACTGTCGCTCGATTTGGAGCACAGGTGTGGACACCGACCATGCACTTGGATGTGCTGACCTGCGGATGCGTTTTCGCGGACGTCCAAAACGACGTTGTGAGCGTATTGACACCAGCCAACTGGCGAAACCAGCTGTTCTGAATGCCTATCAAAGTACGTTATCATGCGAGTTGAGTAAGCACTCACTGGATGCAGTTGAAACTCACTGGTCTCATATTCACCAATCCTTACTAGCAGCAGGAAAATCCTCATGTGGTAAGTCTAATCGCCAACATGGACATTGGGTCTCTTCGCAGTTTCTAGAACTTATCGATGCTCGCCCGGCATATTCCGGCTGGGAGGGAACACAATGAAACTCGCAAAGAGCTCCGGGCACATCTCCATGCTAGCCTGAAGAGAGACCGCGAATCCTGGAGGTCTCATCGTGCTTCAGAGATGGAAATGGTCGCTGCCCTTGGTAACCATCGTAAGTTATTCCGGCTGATACGGGAAACGGGCAGCAGAAGACCTGGTGCTAGTGAGACTATACGTGAGAAGTGTGGACAGCCTATCCACACGTTGTCAAAACACTTGGAGCGTTGGGCTGAGCACTTTGAAAGGCAATTTAGATCGGTCGAATTTCGCGCCGTTCACTGGCCGCCGCGCTCCCTTGGCTGTCCCTTTGGATCCACCCTCTCGCTCAGAAGTCGAACGTGAGATCGAAATGTTGAAGTTAAATAAAGCCGCGGGACCAGATGATCTACGTCCAGCTCTCTCCAAATTCGGGGGACTTGCTCCTGTGGATGATTTATACGAGTTACTAGTGAAACTGTGGGAGCAGGAAACTGTCCCAACCGACTGGAGCCGATCCATCATAGTCCCAGTTTTCAAGGGAGGCTCAAGATCGGAATGCGGCAACCATAGAGAAATCAGTCTCATCTCCATCGCCTCCAAATTGCTTGCCTCTGTCAGCATTCACAGACTGACTGAAAGTCATATTCGTGAAGAGCAAGCCGCGTTTCGTTGAGGTCGTAGCTGCATTGACCACATCACTTTGGGTCCGTTGTTGAAGCACCGTCACATACATTGGCGGCCCACCGTTGTCGTGTTCCTCGCTATCAAAGGTACATTCGATTCGGTGGATAGACGTGCACTTTGGGACTGTCTACTCAGGAAAGGTGTACCAGAGAAATAGGTAAATATTATCCAGTCAGTATACGCGCGTAGCTCAGGCAAGGTGAAGGCTTACGGTAGGCTGTCGTCGCCCTTTAATATCTCCAGCATTATGAGACAATGATGCTTGCTGTCAGCTTTCCTCTTTAACTTCGCTATTGACGAAGTCATGGGAATCGCGTTCACAGGACACGACTTAGAAGGTATGTATCTGCCCTCAGAAGAACGACTTCTTGACTTGGAGTATGCTGGTGATATTGCCCTAATCTGTGACAGCTCCCAGACGTGCCAAGCGGCACTGGACAGATTAGCACTGGCTGTCAGCCGCTTCGGGCTTTGCTTTGCATCATCGAAGTGCAAAGCGTTCCTTCAACATTGGGCCTAGGACCGCCTCCTTCGCTGACCGTTGGTGGGGATCAGCTAGAAGTCGTTCAAAAATTCAACTACCTGGGAAGTTGTATCAGTGTCGTGGGATTGAAAATGAGATGAGGAACCGTATCGCATAAGCTCGGAGCGCTTTTGATAAGTTTCGCCACTTATGGCGCCGGAGCTACATCACTCTTTCGTTGAAGGGTAGAGTGTACAATGCAGTGGTACTTTCGAACCTATTGTGCAGTTGTGAAACCTGGCCCCTTAGATCAGTGGACATAAAGAGGCTAATTACGTTCTCACCACCGGTGTCTTCGCAATTTACCTCACATCTGGTGGGAACACCGCGGGACCAACGAGCGTGTTCGATGCCTTGTTTACGGCACAGGAAAAAGAGATGAACCGCTCAGCACGCACCAGGCTCCGATGGACTCGGCCACGTGTAACGCATGCCAGTCCACCGACACCCGCGACGTGTGTTGTTTGCGCGCCGAGGGTTTGGATGGAAGAAGAGAAGAGGTGACCAAGCGATGACTTGGTCGAGAGGAATGAAGGCCCTCACTTCGAAGCTGGCCTCAGTTGGAGCGTCTCGGCCCCCTGTTTGGGGTCCGAAAGACGATGAACATCATCATCATCATGATTACACGTTAGCTGGAGGTGAAAAACACCTCAGCTATTGTGCCGCAATACAAAAGACAAGAAAAGGAAAGCAAACGGTGGCACGCCCGCTGAGTCTGCAGTAACGGATGGGCACCGTTCCGGAGATCTAACAGCTGGCTGCCGTAAAAGAGAGTCATATTATGCCTAACAAGTGAGATCGTGATTGGAGGGGGATGCTAAGCAGGAGGCGGATGGACAAAGGAACTCACAACACAAACGCCATTGGGGCCGGCTCCAAGCCATATCAGCAAGTGTGTCCAACCAAACGTGTTCACCGTCCTTAGGACCCCAGCCAGGCAGTCGGGATGCACTAACCGACACCAACTTCGAAGTGAGGGTTTTCATTTCTCTCGACCAAGTCATCACTTGGCCTCCCCTCCTCCTCTTCCAACCGCACCCACAACGCACAAATAATGCACGTCGCGGGAGTCGGTGTGCTGGCATGCGCAACACGTGGCCCAGCCATCGGAGCCTGGTGCGTGATATAATGGTGCTGAACGGTTCATTCCCTCTTCCTGCACCAAGTACACGACGTCGAACACACTCAATGCTCACGCGGTGTTCCCACCAGACATGAGCTAAGCTGCGAAGACAGCGATGATCGAATGTGACGAGCCTCTTTATGTCTGTTGACCTGATGGGCCAGGTTTCACAGCCATATGGGAGAGTTGAACTGACGCCTGCGTTGTAAACTCTGCCCTTCAGAGCGAGAGTAATGTCGCGTCTGCGCCACAGGTGGCGGAGATTGGCAAAAGCACCTCGAGCTTTTGCTATACGGTTCGTAACCTCATCTTCAATCCCACGGGTGCTAATATAGCTGCCCAGATACTTGAATTCCTGAACGACTTCTAGCAGATCACCACCAAGCGTTAGCGCAGGGTTGGATCCCTGCCAATCTTGGAGAAGTACTTCGCATTTCGATGGAGCAAAGCATAACCCAAAGCGATTGACAGCCAGTGCTAATCGGTCCAGTGCTGTTTGGCATGCTTGGGAGCTGTCACAGATTAAGGCAATATCGTCCGCATACTCCAAGTCAAGAAGTCGCTGATCAGGGAGCGGATCCACACCTTCTAGGTCGTGTCCAGCGAACGCTGTTTCCATGACTTCATCAATAGCGAAGTTGAAGAGGAAAGGTGACAGCGGGCATCCTTGTCTCACGGTGCTGGTGATACTGAAGGGTGGCGAAAGTTTGCTATAAACCTTCACCCTGCTAGAGCTATGCGCATACATCGGTTTGATAATGTTTACATATTTATCAGGCACACCTTTCCTCAGCAGATAGTCCCAAAGGGCACATCGATCGACTGAGTCGAAGGCACCTTTTATGTCAAGAAACACGACAACGGTGGGTCGCCCATAAACATGGCGGTGCTCCAACACTTGACGCAAGGAGATGTGGTCGATGCAGCCCCGACCTCGACGAAATCCGGCTTGCTCTTCCCGAATCTGGCTTTCACGAGTGCCAGTCAGTCTGTGGAGAATGAGAGAGGCAAGCAATTTAGAGGCAATCGAAATCAGACTGATCCCTCTATGATTGCCGCATTCCAAACGGGAATTTCCCTTGAAAATTGGGACAATCACGGAGCGGTTCCAGGCTGTCGGGACCGTCTCCTGCACCCAAAGTTTTACTAACAACTCGTGTAAATCATCTACTAGAGCAGGTCCCCCGAATTTGAAGAGGGCTGGGGGAATTCTATCTGCCCCTGGGGCCTTATGCAATTTCAACAGCCTGATCGCACGGTCGACTTCTGCGCGTGAGGGCGGATCCAAGGAGACGGCGCAGGGAGAAGGACGCTCAATGCCTGAAGAAGAAAGCGATAACTCAGGTTGGTTAAATTGCCTTGCAAAGTGTTCAGCCCAACGCTCCAAGCGTTTTGACAGGCTGTGGATCAGCTGCCCACTCTCGTCGCTTGGCTGGTTACACTTGTTGATATGGTTAGGAGCCGACCTCAGTGACACTCCTCCAACCACGATCTCATTATTTAGCCTTATATAATTTTGCATAGTAATTATTTTTGATGCACCGTAGCCGGCTGGTAACTTACCGAAACGATGCCCATCTGTTACCGGTAGCTCAGCCGGGTTGCACCAGTTGCATTTTTTCTCCTTTTTTCTGTGTATTGCGGCACAGCAGCTGAGGTGTTCCCCACCTCTAGCCAACTTGCATGATGATGATGATGATGAACACACCATGATGTAGTCCACGACGGAATTGAACAAAATGGGGAAACTGAACAACCACTAAGAACGCCACTTGTTGTCGGAAAGATATCCCTCTGGTCCCCCTAAACTCTGACGCGGCCTGTGGTGTTCGAGTACGGGGCACGAGAAAAGTTCACACATTCCATAGGAACACCTTTCCGCGCAGGCATTTCGAACAGAATGCATCGATCGACTGAGTCGAACGCACACCTGCAGTGGAGGAACACAGCTATTGTCAATCTGCGATATGCGTGGCGCTGCTCCGGCACCTGTCGCAGAGTAAAAATATGATCTACACAGCTTCGTCCTAGGCGAAAACCTAATCCGAGATTCCCGTTCCGCAGTGAGGTGACGAACGTGAATCTAGGCCAGCAATTGTGTCTCAACTGGCGTTAGGCTAATACTCCTGTGGTTAGTACGGCCGGTACGACCGCCCTACTTGTAGATTGCCACAATAATTGATTCAGTCCAGTTGGGTGCGATGGTCTCTTCCTTCCACACATGTTTGAACAGTGAGGTCAGTGTTTTGCCGAACACCTAACCTCCATCCTTAAGTAGTGCAGATGGGAGGGAATCCGGGTCAGCAGCCCGAAAACGATTGGGGGTTATGATCGCGTTTTGGATCTCAGCGTCTGACGGAACCACTAAAATAACCGTCCATGGCTCATCCCACATTGACTAAGTAGGAAGAGGTCCGGAAGCAGGGGGTCAACTGAACTGATCTTGAAAGTGCTCCGCCCAACGACCCATACGGCGCTCCTTATGGTGAATCATGGCGCCCACGCTGTCTCAGATTGTCTCACTGACGCCTGGTTTCCTGGGACCAGTGGTGCGGATCAGTTGGAACCACCTGGGATAATTGTCTATTGCTCCTGCCTCTTGCAATTGTTAAACCCGACTGATCCAATAGGCTTCCACGTCAGCACGCAGGCTCCGTCTTAGTTCGTGCCTCATAGTCCGCCCCATTACAATGTGCTCCGAATCAGCCGAGAGTTTTCTTCTGGATTCCAAACAAGTTAACCGACATCTCAGATATCCAGTGACTGTTGTGGTGACGACTATTAGTACGACAAGCATAAACTCCTGTGTCGTGCATGGCGGTCGAAATCCTATTTCACTGAAGTTCAGTGTCATTAGGACAAGAGAGCGAAAATTCGGTACTCCGGGCCTTCTAGTGGGCTTGGCTGACCGAGAGCTGAGATACTTTCTCCGTTGCCAATTGATTGATGTGCCTCTCGTTAAAGTTCATTGGAAAACGACAGTGTACCAAAACATAATCGAAGTCAACACATGTACTCCAGAACGAGAGACAATTCAGTATTGAACCACGCCACCTGTAAGCCTTGGCAATGAAATCTATCTGGGTCCATCGCTGGTTAGTTCCAGGAGAACGCGAAGTGGCACTTCGACGCCCACTGCGTCGAGTAGCGGTGCACCACACACAGTTGCAACACACGCTCGCCAATGTCCGTCCGTTCGGAGTTAAGCCGATGATTACCACCTAGCGGAGCTTCTGAAGAGCTCAGGAGACCTAGTTGCGCATTCATATTCACCGCAACAACAACAACAACATCCGAACTGGTAACACTGCGAAGCAGCGTGTTCAGTTCGGGGTAGAAGATGTCCGTAGCAGCATCGGAACTGCAGTCGATGGGGGCATAAGCGAACTGCACACGAGCGGCTGCTCACGGGAATCCAATCAGCCAACGATGGCTCAGCTTTGCGGCTGAGAACGATGCCCACACCAGCTTGCCTAGTGATTGCCCCATCAGCGTCTCCGCATGCGTGCAACCAATAGCGAGAGGATAACTCGGGCGCAATTAATTCAACAACCCCGCGAACCTCATTGATCCTAGTTTCGGATACGCAACACACGTCAATATCCAGTGTGTGCAACATGGGTTAGAGTGCAGCCTGTTGCCTTATTTGTCCTACAGTGCGAACATTGAAGGGCGCCATGGAAACTGGACAAGGTGTCCTTATAAGCGACTGTTCCAGTTGGACCTGCAGTGGGTGGTGCGGGAAAGTAGCTGCAGATGGTGTGACTCTAGTGACATTGCGGCCGCTGTCAATGCTGGAATGCAGGTTAGTAATGGAGGTTGGGAGGGGAGTAAGAGCGATAGGTGGAAAAGAAAGTAGGGAAGCGCTAGCAGCAGCATGTTTTCGCTTATCCGTCTTGCTGCATGCAACAGATAAGGCGATTCTTGATAAGCTGCGCGACGGCCGATGCAGGTGGGCTGAGATACTGACAGGGTGACCAGAGCTAGACAGGAGGACGAGTGGGGTCCACAACCAAAACCTTTGGCTCAAAAGCCTGTCCGCAAGACAGCGGTGGGGTGGTAATGATTTAGTTTTACAGAAATGACGTCATGCTATTTCAAACCCCCAACTTGGAGGACCAGGAGATTGAGTTTGTCTGACCTCTAACCGATGACCAACTTGGTAGGAGTAGATCATAAGGGACACGAAGGCACCACCCAGTACATCTCACTGATTCAATTAATTTTACAAACCGTCACAAGATGTTAAGGGTCATTTTGGTTGCGAGAAGTGTGGACGAAAGGAATACGCTATGGTTTGTAATCCAAAATCAGCAAGTTGAATCCAAGTAGATGAGAGCGATGTAGGAGGAAGCATCGGTGGTTGTCGCGAGGTACAGTGCAGGGCACCAACGAGATTGGACGTTGAGGTGGTAGAAAGGTTTGTGGACCTCTATGACCAATTGAGCTATACTGGATGGTGCCCCAGGGTTCCGTGAGAACAATCCCTACCAGGTTGGTCAATGGTCAGAGGTTAAACGAAATTAGTTTCATCGTCCTCCAGGTTACCGGCAAAGAATGGGATGGTATACATTTCTGCAAAACGAGATAGCTGATACTCCCCATGCCTTGCGGATAGCCATTCGAGCCAAAAGCGTTGGTAATTGACCCGATCGTACTTCTGTCTAGGATTGAGTACAGTGCCGGTATCTCAGCCCAAGTACAACCAAGATTGCCTCATCAAACTTCGATCACACCCTGCATTGGCGGTTGCGCATCTTTAACAATGTGGCCTTATCTGCTGCCCAAAGGAGGGCGGATAAAAGAAAACGTGTCGTTGCTAGTACCTCTTCTTTCTTTTCAACATGTTTCTCTTACTCCCTCATCACCCTAATTACTAACCTTTCTATAATTCCTGGCATAGCTGATAGTGGTTGCAATACGACTACAACGCCATTTGCAGCTATCTTCTCTCATCACCCCCTAGACTACAATCGGAAACAGGCCTCTACAAGGCCACGTCCCGTTACCCTGGCGGATTTCAAGGTTCGGTAAAGGTCAATTTGCTGCACTCGCACGCATGTTGGACACCCTGGGTATCGACGTTGGTTGTGTGTCCGAAACTAGGAGCAATAACCCCTATGGGGTTGCCGAGGTAATTGTGCCCTGTTTGTCTGTATGATATTGGTTACACGCATCAGAAAGCTCTGATGCGGCAATCACTGCTCATTAGGGATGAGCGTCGTCCTCGGCTCCAAAGCTGAGCCATCGTTGATTGACTGGATTCCCGTGAACAGCCGTTTGGGTGCAGCATGTTTGATGACATCAATTGAGGTTGAATCACGAAGTGGCACTGGGCGCAAGTTGTTTGTGGCTACTGCTTATACCACCACCGACTGCAGTTTTGATGCTGTCAAGGACATCTTCTACAAACTGAACACAGTATTTCACAGTGGTAACAATTCAGATATTGTTATTTTCGCGCAGGGAATGGATACACAAGAGGTAGTTCGCAATCTGCAGAAACTCAGCTAGGTGGTAAGTATGCACTAAACTCCGACCGAACGGACAACGGTGTACGTCTGTTGCGTCTGTGCACCGATTGTTTCTTGGTAGCGGCGCTTGTAAGTACAGTCAATGCCTAAGTGCAATTCGGTGTCTTCCTACAGCTGGTCAGCGAAGGACCCAAATAGATCACGTTACCTTAAGTGACATGTGGTGTGGTTCCATCTTGGGTTTTCGCTCGTTCTGGAACACGCGTCAATTCAGAACACGCTTTGGTACGCTGCCGTTTATCCAGGAAATTAAAGCCTTTACCTCGACTGGCAGAATCATCATAATCGGTAGCAGGAAACCAGACATTTGAACTGAGGTTTCGCCGTCTTGAAGCCACAATGAATTACGGAAAAATAACAATAATACAATACAACAATATTGTATAATGGGAGCGCTTAGTAATTTTTATCAGTGCAAAAACGTTTAGAAAGTTATTAGTGACCTGTTAACATTATTACTCTTTTCCAAGTTCTCAGGTCATATCGTAAAAAAGCGTGTAACTCACGGAAAGTGTTGACTCGCAAATGTGAGATGTCAGTGAGCTCTCGGAACATAGAATTAGAGAAATACATAACCAGCAATGTTTTGAACCGCTGCACTGAATTTACTTCTGCTAAATGTTTGGACAAACTGTTTAACCCCTTCCGTACACTGAAAAGTTTTGAGCCAAATAATTATTTGCGTGTTGATAGTGATATATTTGAAGTTGTAACATAGTTAACGAAGGATTGTGACCGCTGCTGGTAAATTAAGCAAATAAGAGCATGTGTACAATTGTACACACTGTGACCCAAGCTACCAAACAGTACAAAAATGGAAGGATAGTAATATATCGCTGTAAGACTTGTTATGACTTGCTGTGAAATGTTTTGAAACAAGTTTTCCTTTGTGCAGCAAAGAAACAGTTGAATTTAGTACACTTGAGTCTGTTGCATCCTTTTCAACCATCATGCTTGCAGCGCTGTCTTAACTCGTTGATGCAAACGGGAAAATGGTCAAATCTATCGTATCTGACTTTGGCAACTGGTCTAGCTGCAGGTTTTGCGCGCTTTGTAGGGGAGAATTAACAGCCTCTGCAGTTGTTGTTAGAGCATCGCCAGATTCTGTGACTGATGTGAATGTGCTTGGTCTTCCCACAGGTCTGCACGGATTTGTTGTGGTCAACAGTGTTCTCATTAAAGTGTTAGCAACTTCGATCCGAAAATAGAGAAGAACCTAGATTTGATTTCTTGGTGTGCTATTTATAATTTTAATGTCTCTATATTCCAGCCATGAAGTTATAGGTACGAAATCCACAAAGTGAAATATCATTCGTACAGACCATTTCACTGTTTTGACCTTAATTCCGTACAAGGAAATAAAAAAATG